>JANTOP010059663.1:0-22725 GCA_027564815.1 Symmerus nobilis | reverse complement strand
ATATAAGTATTCTTATACAGAGACTCCTTGTGTATTGGGGGTATCATCAAAAACAATTCACAATCCATTGCTATTAAGTATGTAATTGGTCAACAGCAATAGATTAAATGATCAAAATAAAGAAACAACAAATACGGTTGAGCGTTAGATTGACTATCTAGCCTCAATCGATAAATAATCGTAATAAGTCACAGAAACTTCCATATGGAAGCACCTTTGCTCCCGCCAGGAATAAAAGGTATAGATGATGAGATGATAAACCCATATTATTATTAATTATCTTACAGAAATACGTGGAAATATAATGTGCAAGATCATAATATCTCTAAATATGTACAATATGTAGTTACTTATATTCAATTTTGATAACAGAATCTTTGCATAATGTAAATGTAAATAAAATAATATTCTCAAGCTTTAATACAAAAAATAATTAATAAACAAGAAATTATTTAAAAATTTAACTCAATGTTTGAATTTGTGGCATGTACGAGGTATACTTACTAGAGATGAATATTAAATATTATCTTGCCTTACAACATACCAGATTATTTGATTTACGAAGCATACCGCACGCATAAATGTGGTGCATCTGTAGTATATCTTATACTTGATTTTACGATTATGGCACAAAAGTAGCTATAAAATAAAAACCAAGTATAGAAACGATGATAATTAAGCTGGAAAACGGTATAATTATTCCCTGAATTGAATACAAGATAAAAATGAGCGGTAATTTATTTTTCTATCTACGGTTACTGTATTATTGTTCACTGTATAATACTCGAAATATGTAGATATAAATATGCGGTAAAATTATGAAACATTATTTTCTGACTAAGCCAAAAAATGATAAAAATTGTATAATTTGATGAATGATGATATGATTTTGGTTAAAACGAATTACACAATATAATATTCAGATGAGACGAAGAAATTCGTTTACCATCCATCTACCCCTATACTCATATACAAATAAATTATATATTGGGATAATAAGTATACGAGAATACTTTATTTAAGTATATGGTTATATGGCTATATTAAGAAAATTTGGAAACCGAAGCAGGTAGACTTATAAAATCATTAGAACAATCTCATCCCTGTTAAAAAAAATATAAACCCACAAAATTGCAGATAAAAACATAATAATGAGTATTCTTTTGATGGATCCATATAAAAACTTTGAAGAAAAACCGTTGATATTCATTGTATGATAAAGAATAAAGAAATGTTTCCCCAAAATCTACTGAGATATAATACTTTTCATATGAATGAAGACAAATTAAGCGGATTTTCGGTTACTAAATTTGATACCTATGGATGTACTCGTTTATACATATTTACATTTTTGCTACTCCTTCTGTTTTCAGAGGAGGATATTGTTAAATTAAGCACTATACAAATGGAAAGGTGGTATAATTATTTACGTTTAATTATGATGGATGATGAGTCTGAACAGAGATTAAATGAAAAATCATTTAATAATCTGTGGAAAAAAAAAAATATGAATGAATGGAAATGTTTAAAGAAAAATGTTATTTAAGTTTAACTTGGTACATTACACAATAGATACATCCTGCTACCTGACATTTATATAGAAACAGTGGTGTAACTAAATAGAAGTCCGTGGTTCTTACATATTAATAAATCCACAACCAATAACAGAGGTATTATTTCGATAAGAATTAATTTTTGACGAGTTTCAGCTCTTAATGCGGCGATAGTCCTATTTGCTAAAAATTGAAACGTTTTTAAAATCTACTTTTGCTACCAGTAAATGAAAATTATTATTTAATAATTTTCTTCTATGATGGGCTCCCAAACCCAAACGCCATATGTAGTCATGCCACTGTTTAGAGCTACAATTTTGATAGGTATGATAGACTGAATTAAATTCAATGAATATTCGTTTTAATTTGTTTCACTTTTGTGTTGTGAATATGCAAGCTTCTTTCTAGAAGGATTTCATTATTTCTATAGAAAATTTTTATTTAGATATTTGAATCTAGATGCAGGGTAAGATAACCGTTTAACTATATTAAATTGCCCTGATATGATATAGATTTGAGTAAGAACTTCTGTGACTTTGTAGATTTTGGCAATATATTTCAAACAATTTGAGGTCTGACAAGTAACTGATATGGAATGTTAGTTCTTGTCGAAGAGTTAATAGTCAAAATCCCTCAAAAGAATTCGTTCTTTACAATACGTAGAAACTTTACGATAATGAAGAAAATAAACAAAATTGTAAAACAATTCGTAATAATTCAAAACGAACAATTCGTTTTTTAATAGAATTTCATGCAAATTGAAAAGTTTCATAAAAATTAGATAATTTGATGAACACTGGAAATTCAATAATTAATCAGAAACTTTCATACAATTCGGAAAATAGTTTAGGAAATATTCAAATAGAAATGGAATTGTAATTAACTAGAACCCTATTTCGTCGAATTTTAAAAAATTGTCTGATTTTTAGGATTTTCGGAAAAATTTTCTAATTTTTCATAAAGTTTTCCATTGTTCATTAAATTTTGAATTTTCCGATTCTTACGAAATTAGCTTATTATTATCCTCAATTTAATGACATTATAAACTTCAAAACTTATCTATTTTCGGTTTTTTATTTTGAAGTGTTATGGAATTATGTTTAGGTTATGGTCGGAAACATAAATTGTTCATTTGTTGCCTTTTCTTGAAACACATATTCTCACCAAACAATTGTTTCCTTAAAATTTCATGCCAATCCGTGCACTTCTTCTTAGGTTAGACTCTATGTAAGTTGAGAGAAAATAATGTTACCTTAAAACTTCAAATGCGGTTATCTCAATAGTGTTTTTTAAAAAAGCCCTTGAGGTATTTCTTCATCGCTTCATCAATTTCAAATTGTGCATGATTACTTGTAATGATAGTGAGCAGGGCTTGAATAAAGGCTTCAACTCCGTTGAAATTTTTTTTGGGCGAAAAAGTAAAATATGAACAAATCAAAAACCAGGGGTGGAATTATGTATAAGTGACGGTCAATTATAATAATAAAAGACTTTGTGAAATATTAGATTATTCTAAAATTAATATTGCGGTTTTAACTAAGTGACGGTAGAACAGTTTAACACATGTAAAACAATTGTCATTTGTCAATTGGTCTCAAAAGGCAAAGTAGGAATCACCTCGGAAAAATTTCATAAATAATATTTTAATTTTTAATAGATGTTTTGTGTATCTTTATTTTGGGTATCGATTTTGTTTGTGCCAAAATGTTTGCACTTAATTAATTAATGTAACAATTTTTCTCTACCATTATGGACATTTAAAAAGTTTCCCTGTGCCAGCATGATATTTTGTTCCATTAATTCTACCATGGTTTTAATTTGTTTTCAGTTAGATCTTGCCCTAAAAATACCATTAATAGAGAAAAAAACATGTGCGCTTAGACCACATTGCTGAAGTGAAATTCTTTCGGACAATTTAATTAAATTCGTGTTTCGTTTTTGGGTCGAAATGGATTTTGGTAAAAAAGTTCTGGGTCACCCTGTAAGAGAGAAAAAAATTTTTGGGTCACGCTTTAAGAAACCCAATTTCGGGTCACCCTGTAGGAAGTAAAATTTTGGGTCAACCTCTAAGAGAGAGAAATTTTTTGGGTCCAAATGGTTTCTGGGTCACCTTGCAAGAAAAAAATTTTGGGTCCCCTGTAAAAGAGAAAAAAATTTTTGAGTAAAAAATGTCCAAATGGTTTTTGGGTCACCTTGTAAGAGAAAAAAATTTGTGGGTTACGCTTTAAGAATACCAATTTCGGGTCACCCTGTAAGAAAAAAAAATTTGGGTCACCCCGTAAGAGAGAAAGAATTTATCGAGTAAAAAATTTTTGGGCCACCCTGTAAAAGAAATACTTTTTTTGGGTCACCCTGTAACAGAAAAAAATGTTGTCTTCAGTATTTGGCTTATGCACAATGCACTTGCATTTCGTACCACAATTTAACTGGTTTTGACGTCTGGATATGTCTGACTTCAGTATTTATTTTGGGTATGGAAATATTTCGAAACGATTGAATGTAATACATTCCTCTTTATTTTTGGTATAGAAACAATTCTGAACGCTGGCAAGCCAAACGTCCAACCAACTTCCGTTACATCAATTTTTGGTTTACCCTCCGCAAAGAAGTTTCACTTCAAAAATATCTTGATTTTGAAAAAATCTTTATAATGATGTCATTGTCCCAATAGAACAAGACGTACTCTTAAATGAATTATATTTTCGAACATTTTTAATTGAGCCGGGGTGGCACAGTAGCCCATTTTTTAAAAAAGCGTTTACAAATTATGTGTCATGATTACCAAACCATTATTCTTGAAATACTTCCAGTGTGACATTACTATCTGTAAATCTAGAATTATTATTTTGAAATGCTACATAACAGCCTGACACAAAGGAGAAGATAGGGAATTCCTAGGTGTAAATAAGTGATATTTACTATAGATTAATTACATTCAAACTCGAATTGTAATACAATTTTGTTAGTCTACAAAAAAATATAGTGAAATTTTAAACATTATGTATTATTATTATATTTCTGGGTCTACAAAAGAGTTAGGATTTCAGGACAAATGGCAGCTGGTATTTTAATAACTTAAACTTGTAATAGCTGAACTACACTCGTTAGGATTTAATCGAATCCCTCTCTAAATATATAATAAATTTCGACCAGATCGAAAAATATATTTCATCGACATCTACACCAAAATGTAAATGTTTAAGTTTGGTTGAGAATCATTAAAATAGTCATGAAAATCATTAAGCTTTAACTGAAAGAAAATAAGCTTTAATACTTCTGTTGTTATGCTATGTATTTAATTGGAAGTAATATTTTTACTTTTTGTCTAATGGCATGTAAAAATTATAAGGAATATTGAATAATAATTCATTTATTCGGTATTTTTTGAAGACAAATGATAACTACATTGCATTTGGTACATATAATTCCATCATATATTGTGTAATGAAAGCTGTAGATTGTATTATTTGAACAATTTAAAATGAAAGTCAACTGAAAGACTACTTCCAAGTTTCCTCTCAAATTTTCTGTTTTAACTTATTTGTACACAACGAACGATATATCTTTACATAACAGACATTGGTGTCGTTCCGATTGGAATCAATGTCAGTGTTCAGCTATAAGTCAGTACATTTTACAATCAATTCAGTCAAATACTTGGTTAGAATATCAGATTTCTTGGATTAAGTTTCGGTAGAATTAACTATAGATATCAAACACAAACTCTTTGTAGTCGTTTCGGAAAAGAATAATAGAAAGATTAATGAGTTCTCACTATTTGGATCATAATAATAAATTGACTTTGTCCTTTTGGGTTGTTACCATCAAAGTCAATTTTACATTCTAAAATATAAAATTACTTGAACAGTAATTTCGCAGAATTTTTTATTTTATAAGAAATTTTTATAAGTATTAAAAAAATTGTGAAACAGTTAATCGTCATCCCTCTTCCACAATTTTATATTTTAATTTCATTTTATTTCTGGATATTTTTCCCCGAATTAGGTGAAATTTCTATTGGTATATGGTTGATTGATATTTTGGAGTATGCGGATAAAATTAACATTATATGAAAGCAATTTTCAATATTTTTTTTTGAATGGGGTGGCAATCTTGAAAAGAAAACTCCATAACATTAACCTAAATTTCATAAAAAAAAGTACATGCTACAAATTCGGATATAATATAACTTATATGTTGATAAAGCTATGGACTAAGTCCATTTCATGCCATATTATTTCTTTTAAACCAATCCCCAAATATATATA
Organism: Symmerus nobilis; assembly: GCA_027564815.1. Classification (NCBI taxonomy): domain Eukaryota; kingdom Metazoa; phylum Arthropoda; class Insecta; order Diptera; family Mycetophilidae; genus Symmerus; species Symmerus nobilis. The sequence continues at coordinate 16,904 of JANTOP010059663.1, read as the reverse complement.
TTCTTGTTATACAGTTAACAGAGTGAAACAATTTAATTTATAACGAAAAAAGAATGTTTCGAATTCTCTTAGTTATATTAGCTTCTTGTACAGTAATGTTGCTGGATCCACCTTATCCCATGGATTTAATTTTATCTTTTTTTGTTCGCCATTTTCACGAATAATATAAATTTTCCCTCGCCGAATATTATATGTATGAGTGAATTTTAAGTTACCAAAAAAAAAAAAACTAAAGCTCTTCATTTTATCCGGTATTCGGAAAATATTTTCTAGTGGATAGAGATGTGTGCTTCTATTTTTTCGCGAATTGGAATATTATTTTTAGTGAACATCACATTTTGTGGATGATGAAATTGAATATACATATAGAAATATTATACGTACTTATATTTTGTATACTTATGTCTAATATTAAAAAAATGAGGACTAAAGCTTAAATAATATAACAAAAAAAAGTAAAGTAAAAGAAAATACTATATTGGATGAGCTAAAGAATAGAATATAGAAGATACGTCTTAACCGATACTCCATTTTTATGTTATATGTTACATTATATGATGATATACTACCTAACACTTGTATATTAAATAGGTTTTTATATTGTTACGAAATGGTAGAAAATATAGGTATAGGATGCGAAATTGGATTGCTATATGCGGATGCCTATAAATGTTTAAGAAAATTGGTTTGGGTAAGGACGTTCAAATCTGGCATTAAATTTTTGGTTTTCGTAAGAAACGTGTGCTTGCCATGTATCCTTCGATCACTCCCTATTTAAACTCGTATAACGTACTTAAAATACTATATATGATAATGTAATTTAATTTTCTCAAGCGCATATATGACTAAGTATAAATAATAGTATTAGTGGAATATATATAAATCCAACTGTAAACCATCTTTATTTGAAGCTTAAATAAGCTTTAAAGTCTTTTTGAGAAGATTAAAAACCATGGAAGTATTTTCTTCTGTCGTTATTTTTTCCGACTTTGTTTTATTTAGCGTTTTTTTTCTTCTTTTATTCTTATTTTGATTATTACTCGTGTTTTGTGTGTTTTATGTTATTTCCCTCGTACACGTATGGAGAATCGGCTGACCATGTTTTTATGAATATTATTAAAAATTAGGAAATTTGAAATATTAGCTAGATTTTTAGTCTCGTAAAATCGATATTTAGCTCCACCTTAAAACGAAACAACTCAAATCAACAATTAATTCTTACTGTTGAGTATACGATATGGGTAGGAAATCGATTTAGTTAGTCTATTATTCTGTTGTCCATGGGCACAATATGATCCTTTGTACATACCAATTACCCATCATTTACAACATTATACGATCAGTCTTAAGATTAATTACAATCGTAGCAATAAACCAATAAATTTTAAACTTTAAATTTTCGTGCAATAAGCCAGTTCGGAAAATAAGAACTTCAATGTGTATGCAGTGGGTAGAAAGTCGCACTCCAAAAGTACCAAAAAGAATGTCCACGGGAATTCTGAATAATTTGGTACTACTGGGCATTTAATCCGATCTTGCATTTAGGAATTAGAGCTATTTTACCATGATTAACAGGTGTAACAAAAAGAATGAGACAAATTTAAACAGCCATATTTTTAATATTATTGCTACAATTCAAAAAGTTTATTCTTACATTTCTAGCTTAATATTATATGTTTACAAAAAAAAATTAAATAACTGATAATGGTCCATGGTCTTTTATTTTGCTTAAAATGGGCCTCACCATATCCATCATAGCCTGGATGGCATTTACGTCAACGTTTTTTAGTCCTCAAAAAATACGTCGGCGGAGCTGCTTCTCATTTGAGGCTTACCATCCATCCTTATAGACCTGAGCGCTTAAAAGTGCCCAAAAGTACTAGATTTGTCTAGCTTAGGGGATATTCGGTAGATTGTCTTGTTTGGGCACAATATCAATATTTTTGGCTTTCAGCAATCCGTTGATTTTTTTTGCGTAATAACAAGACGTCCGATCCGGCCAGAATATAATATTGTCTTGAGAGTGATATTTTTGAATAAATTGATCTAATTTAGGTAGGCACTTCTCAATATAACGGTCATCATTGAGAGCCTGACCCCGAACGGAACCAATAAACGCTTTTGAAACACCACGTTCAGAAATTGCGCACCACTCAAAAATTTTTGGTTCAAATTTCGCAACATTTCGGAATTTTACTGAATCTGGAGTTTTCTCGAAATCGTCGGTGTAAAATACAGAGTTATCCGCCAAAGTTGTGTTGCCAAACGTAAAATACTTTTCATCGTCCATAACAATCATTTTCCCTCTAAAATGGTTTAACCGTAAGGCTCGGCAGCACCGTCTTTCCAACTTTTCCAACTGTTTTTAAGAATATTTTGGTGCTTTTATTCTTCTCCGGTATCTTACGCAATTCTTCTTCAAACGACTTTGCACAGTCATGTGAGAAACATGAAATTTTTTCGCCAATGTCCGAGTTGAGACGCCAATTTTATCTTTTGCTTTGGCAACTACTTTTTTCTCAAGATTTTCATTCAGAACTTTTGGGCGGCCACTGGATTTTTTAAACTGAGTGTCTTTGCCATCATTGCAGTCTTTTATGGGACGGTAAATGGTTGCACGACTTACTTCTCTGGACTTAAACCTATCGACAATCTCTGAATTCGGTATTATTCCAACAAGCAAAAAAATTTCATCGCGTAGTTTTTGTTTTTCAGTCATTTTTTAATGTTTACACCACGGGAAACGACTTAATAATAAGTAATTATCTATTTAAAAACTTATAAAAACAATCAAATTTAGAATGAACAGGATTAAATGAAATATTTAATATAGAGATTTGTCTCATTCTTTTTGTTACACCTGTTATGCTTCAGATGGAACGAAGTAATAGTTTTGCCGGTCGGTATTTTTAATTTATTTTTATTTTAAGCTCTCAAGATATCCAGTATTTAGAAAAATAAATAACCGGCGGGCAATTACTCATAATTTAACTGATAATAAGTGATCAGTTTTCTTGAAAATTTGCTCGATTTACTTAGGGTAGAATTCCACAAAATATTTCTTAATATTACTCCTCAGAGGATTAAATTCGTTATAAAGGCGACAATATTAATTAAAGAAGTTTAGTACGATATTATTACCATATTAATCAATTTAAACCAGAGGCGTGCAGTCTAATGCAGAGAAGGCGCAGAGCACACCTAAAATATCGACAAAATTGTTTAAATTAAGAAAGCCTAAAATAAAAATGTTATTTTAGTCAAAATTTTTCTCCCAATAATTAGATTTAAATAAAATCGGAAACTTCCGTTAGAAAGCTCTTTGGAAAATTAAAATCTGTACAAAAGCTTTATTGAAATGAATTGCATTGAATTGAAGGCAAATCACCATCGGCTATTGGCCTGAAATTTTGCATAAATATAAATGCTTTCAATGAGCTTTCGAGATTTTTGAAACATGTTTTTGGGTGAAAACTTTAAAATTTTGTGAAATTAAATTTGAACCGATTACTGAATAGAAAATAGATTTCAAAACATAAGAAATTGAGCTCGAAACTTAAAGTTCTCTTTGAGCTTTCAGTAGATTCCGAAAGCTTTTAGTAAGAAATTTCATACTTTATCTAAATTTAATGAATCGTACAAAAATTAGATTCCAAATTATATAAAATGGCTTTTAAACTTTATGCTTTCGATGAGCTTTCGAGATTTTTAAAGCTTTATTTTGGGAAAAGTAGAAATTTCGTTATTGGGCCGTTATCTGGATAGAAAATCTATTTTGAGACGTAAAAAATTAAGTTCGAAAATTAGAGCTTCGGCTGTGCTTTTAATCGTTTGGATGAGCTTTCTGGGAAAGTTCCATATTTTACTTAAATTTAATGAATGAGAAGAAAATTCAAATCTAAATTATATAAAAAACATTTTAATTTTTAGCTTTCAGTGATTAGAGATCAATGAAGCTTTTTTTGGGAAAATTTGAAATTACGTTAAAGGATCGTTATCTGGATAGAAAGTAGATTTCAAAACGTAAAAAAAAGGTTCGGAAAAAGCTTTTTGGGAACTTTTAAGTTTTGCAGAGCTTTTATAAGATAAGTTTCATCTTGATAGTTTTGTATTCTTCCTCAACTAATTTAAAAACTTCCTTCGTCATTACGTTTTTTTGGATCCAAACAAAATAATTGGGAAATCCGGATCAAATGTCGTTATGCCCGATATTCAAATTTCTCGATGCAAAACTTTACGAATTTTTGATATTTCGTAGATAGATTTCAACTTTTGCGAAATATTTAATTCTTGTATTTTTATCTAACTATCAAAACAACTTTCTGTGTTTTTACTTTTTTTCCGGCCGAAGAATATATAAGTAATGCACTGAGTACTACATAGTTACTATGCAGTGAGTTACTACATAGTTCACAGCTTTGAATGTTATTGACATACTCAGACTCAGAATAAGTAGAAATCTGTTAATTCTATTTAAAATATATAAAAGATAAAAAAAAATATTGGAAGAAAATAATGGAATAAGATTTCGATTAATAAAATGTTGGAACGCCCTAGTATTATAAACCCACAGATTCGTATGAGTTTCGTTCTTTATATGGCAAAAGTGTGGTATTTCTGTCGGATATAATTATATCTTTTATTCGGGTTGGTGTATACTAAATTGCATTTGCTTATATTTAATATTATTTTTATAGTGTGCATACTAAGTCGCATACTCGTTTTAAAATTGTTTTGTGGAAATGTTAAAGTTGGTATTTGTAGCTTTATTAATATGAGCGTATATAAATGCTAAGCGGATATTTTATGGAAGGAAAAAGCTTTATAGTTTTAATGGCTTTTGGTCGTGCGACCTGTAGGTGGCTTGCTAAATGCTTCTATGACATAAAATACTTGGGAAAAATTCAATTGATAGCTATATGTTGGTTTTGCATTTGAGGTTTAAAAATACAACAAACAAAGATTTAGAAAAAAAATGAAACGAAAATATAATATTCTAATGAATAAATTATATAACGAGGTTTACTTTGACATTGTTTAACCGTGAAACAGTTCGTTATACGAGTATCTTTGCAGCTACTACCGCTCTCGGTTGACCGCGATAACTTTGTTTCTTTGTTAGGAACTAATCCCACAAAATTCAGTCTATATAGTGAATGTAGACTGGAGCCAATTATAGGAGTATATACACATTATTGATTTTATTATAATAATACCTCACAACGAGAATATAACGGGTTCCAATTTCAGTATTTTTTAATTAAATTAAAAATAATTGTAATGTGGATTAAAGTTCGTATCCCATTATTCAAATAGAACTTTAATTTCTAAATTTAAGAAAACTGAATATAATAACATCTCTCGATAAAATTGAATGAATTCCTGACTTTAAAAATATTGAATTAATTTCATTTTATTCAGGCTCTCGCTTCTATTATTAGATGAAATAATAAATTTGCCATGGCATCCATACACAAATAATTTCCATAACTCCTGAATACACTAAGAAATTATTAATGTAAACCAAACTGCTGGTATCCTATACATGGTATCCTTTGTAAATTCCCATCAGATATTCCATATAAAGTAAGCTCCTTAATATTTTCAAAATAATTGTTCGCCTATTGTCCTTAAGAAACCTACATAAAACCCTATAGAATTATGATACGTTTACATTAACTATTGTAAGAGTAAAATCATGCGTCATTCAAAAGAAAATCATTCTACATACTACGAATACATGCAAAAAAAGAATAGATTTCGATTGTTCTTCATTCAATACTGTTAATAATTTAGTAGACAGCCCAGCAGATATTATTGTAGAATCCTCATAGATAATTTAATGTAATGTTTCTTATCTATTTAACATTGAAGAATTTTTTTTTTATCTAACAATAAGAGTCTTTTAAAAGTATAATTTTCCTATATGTAGGTATGTATTTATGTATGTAGGTATAAATCATATTCAAAATTAATTACGATTGTTCTTATGTATATATACTTTTAAATAAATTAATTTAATTTAACATTATAAGCAGCAAAGTTGTGAAAAAATCTTGTAGTGGTTGAACTATTTGTAAATATTACATACTTCTCCTTGGACGTAAAGTCTAATGCTCGGAAAGCGCAGAGCACACCTGAAATATAAATAAAATCGTAACCAATTTTTATTTCTGCAAATCATTATTATAAACTATGTAACTATGTAACTATGTATCGCGTTTTTCAAATTATTACAATGTTTATATTACCAATATTTAAATTTATGTATTCAAATTTCCCCAACCTTTTCCAGGACATTTTGGAATTTGTTATATTATATTAAAAATTGAACGGCCAGTCAAAATAATGGAGGGAAAAATTCGGAAATGGCAAATGGTTCGGAAATATTTTGGAAAAGTCTGCATCCCAGTTTTCTGCCATATGCATGTCTACATCTAATTCGATTCTACGTTCTGCGACAACCACGATTGATATGCCATATAAATGCTGGAAGAATATTTCCGAAAATAGATCGTTTTCGGTATATATTTGACAAAACTCACATCCACGTAATTGTTGTTACAGAAACGTGGTTTAAAAGTCACCATTCCAATGCCTCTGCTGAAATTCCTGGCTTCAGCATTTTGCGTACTAAATCTAATGCCATTGGCTGGCATATGGTTGGCATATTACCCATACTGTCGAAGGCGTTTGAATTTTGGCCAAAAATCAAATTATTTCATATTTAAAATGTCATTCACTATTAAACGATTTACAATCAGTGGGGAGATTTAGGCCAGTTCCGATTATTATAATCGAATAGCTTAAAATTATCGTATAACGTGACATTTTAGTATCCATACGGTCTTTTTTCGTTAAATTGCAATAAAAATCAGCCTCCATTCAATTAATTATATCTTCTGTGCGTTATTAATTCTCAGAAAATAAAAAAATGGATTTAGGATATATATGGGCGTTAAATATAGAGAGTGAAATACTTGCACCCGTTTTCTTATCGAATTTACACTGAATTTTATTTTAATTGATACATTTTGATTTTTATCGGTGTTTTAATTTAAGTTTTTTCAAATTGCTTGTAAGTGATGCCATCAGACCAATAGAAATATATTCAAAATAATCGAATCCGACTGGTTAATAGTAGGTAAAAAAAATAATCGAGAAATCAGTGTTGGGTAAAAACTTAACGAATATATGACAGGCGAAATTATTCCATGAAAATAAAAATCGAATAGTATTCGACAATAATAATCGAAATAGTGTGGCCTAAATCCGCCCACAGGTTTCTGCGAAGGTCATAGCATCACCCAGCTAACATTCTCGTTTCTATAATAAACTTATAAGCTCTTATAAGTATTAATTATAAAACCTAAGACTTTTAAATAAGATTTATTTTAGTCTTATTAGCGCTTATAAAATTGCCATAAGATAAAAATGGCGAGTTTATAAGACTTATTTTTATGTTTATAAAAATCTATTAACACCATCTTGAATGAGGTGCAAAATTTTCGTATTTCTTTGATTTGCTCGCTTTTTGTTCAGCGTATTTTTTGCAGGACCTTGTTTCTCGTAGTGATTATTCTGAAATCGGATGTAAATTTAAAGGTAATATTTTATGTAATTTTAAAATTTTTTGTACTGCATATACCTGGGATCGAACCAATTTTCTCATGATTTATAAGCCATGACTTACTCCCATTACCACGCAGCTATTTGAACAACCGATGACATTCTATCTGATTTCGACAGCTGGCAAATTATAATTCTGCTCTTATTTGACTTCTCGAAAGCATTCGATGTGCTACGCCATCAAATTATGTGTTCTACATTGCGTTTCCAATATAGTGCTGTTAACCTTATTTATATATATTTACATGGCTGTTCCCAACGCGTTTGTTTTTTTTTTTTTGGGCAGCTTTCCGAAATGTTGGCAGTTCAAATGGTGTGCCATAGGGCTCTATTCTTGGCCCACTCTTTTTTACCCTATTTTAAGTGGCCGTTTGGCAAAAGCAGATAAATTCACTTTTTGCATTTTCACTTTTTACGCTTAAGTTGTAGATTACTTGGTTTCTACCGTTTGCCTAAAGTTGATAAGCCAATTTTAATAGGAAATATTTTATTTTAACGCTTTACAAAACCTGATATGTCCACCAAGCCGTATATTGTGCTGCCAAAAGCAGATTGTTTTCGCTCTCCTCAAAAATTGAAATAATGGATATATCTGCTTTTGCCAAACGGCCACTGAAATCATTTGCCGTCTTGTCTAAAATTTAATATTTGTCATCTGTGCTTAGATGACCTTTCCTCTTCTGTCCGTGTCTTCATAATTGTGTTGAAAAACCTAACGCTGACTTATCTTCATCTTCTTCATGTTCCTTATTCGGTTACCGAACGTTGGCGATCATATTGGCTATTACAACTTTGTTATAGGGTTTTTAATCCGTCATCGTCAAACAGCTTTAATATATCGCCATGGACATTATCAGTACCAGTAGCTTTTCCATTTTTCATGCTTAACACTGCTTTCATGACTTTATCTATTTTAACGGTGGGCCAGTTTCTTCGTAAACAGCATTATTCTCCAAAGGTATGTCATCATCGAAGAGTTCTACGACGTATTCCTTCCATCTGTTTAATTTTTCCTTACTATCAGTCAATATGTTCCTATTCTTATCTTCTAATGAACATAGGTATGGGTTTCGGTTTTGTACAGACCATTTCTTTAATTTTCTTTTGTAAGTTAAATTTTTTTGTACTACTGTATGAACTCTTTTATATTCTGCATGATTTCTATTCTTGTTTTGTCTCCTTACGTCCATCAAATTTAAAATATCATCTGTCATCCAAATCTGTTTTCTTTCTGCCCTCGCTAAGTTTTTCTTGTGTAATATTCTGAATGATATTTCTAGCACCTTCCCATATATTTTCAACGTCTGCACCACCTACAATTTGTGACTTATCTGCAATTCTAAATTGGTCGATAAAAAATTGCCTCTCACTAAAACCCAAGCTATTTTATTTTCCAAACGACGGTTCAGACATATCTTCAAATTGTTCCTTAGAATTAAATGGTGTCGTTATTCCCCTGTCCAATACCGTATCCAATCTAGGTATTATTATTTAGTTTCAAGTAATCTCTCGTGGAAAGACCACTGTAGGCGCATGGCTTCTAAAGTCTATGCCGCTCTTCGCACTCTTTTAGTCCATAAGAATGTAACTCTACTTCGAATACGTAGCAACTTATTGAGATCGTTGATATTACCACATTTCATGTTCGGTGATATATTATTTTCTGCACCGCTAGATGGCGAATGTAAACGCATACTGTTACGTACTTTTAATCTGCGTTTGCATGACAGCGTTACACCGTTTAAGCGACATTTTACTTCGACGTGAGTGGGAAAGGGTACTATAAATTTCGTGCTTGTATGTTTATACAATATAACGTAATTTGTAAAAAGGTGCCTAGCTACCTATTTTATAAAATTGTATTCTCCTAATCAACGCGTACAAGAAGATAATTGGTATCCAGATGCTCTAACGCAATTAGCAAATCTTGATTTGTCCGCGGAACAAATGATTTGAATCATTTACCAATAGAACTAAGGCTGAATAGCTCGAATGGGGTTTTCAGGGCTGTCTATATCAGTCATTGATTTTTCTTCATGGAGATGTTGACGGCAGGCCACTGTACTTTTCAATGTTAAAAGGATATACTTCTATTGACTTTTTTCCATATTTCTTCCGATTGACATGAAAGAAGGTAAATTTAATGAAAGCTGTAATTTATATACAAAACGCCCACTTAAGAATTAGCATGAATCCAAAGACAATAAACGTAGACATTTTACTCGGAAACTAATGGTAAATATTTCAAAAGCTCAGCTGAACAGTCAATCATCATCTGCATGTAGTAAGTTCGATAATTCTTAGATTTTGATATGGGTAAATCCCGAATATACCAGATATGTACACATAAATCCCATATAAGAACATTTTATTATTTATTATGTTTTTTTATATTTTATTATACTTTCCAACCATAAAATAGGATTGACGAAATTCCCCAAAAATATATAAATAGAAACTCAATAAGAAGTTATTTAAATTATTTCACTTAATATCAGTAATAAACTTATCTGCCAAACAAGCGTTTTATATATCGTTTTTATACGAATAATACACGTAAAATATGAACAGATCTACCTTTCATTCGTTTATCTCCATATATTGGTTTTATGAATTCAAGTGTTTATAATATATCCCGTTTTTAAGTATCCAAGAATATTTAGGAGTATAGGATGCCATTAGTTCTACATACATATATATTTATATAATACAGCCTGACAACCCCGAATCCATTTAGACAAGAATGATAGAATTAAAGTGTGAACGTTCTGCATTACAGCTTTTACATTGATAAGGGACAGTGAGTTAGCAAATGTTATAAGATTTATAGAGCTTAATTTATGGATTCCAAACATTCGCAATATTCGCATACGAGTATATGGGGACAATAAATAAGATGAAAACTTCCAGTATAACTGTAAATATGGAGCATATATGTATATATATATGTTTCGTTTGTCTTATTTGATTAAACATTTATATATCCCATATTATTATGTTAAGAGCAGAAAGTATGTAAAACGTTATTTTATATTCATAAGAATTTGTATACAAATGTTGCTCTTCTTCCTTTTCGTAGAAAATGCTATATTTTCTGCTTAGATTAATATTAAATTTTTAAAAGTAGGAATAGAGTAATTTTCTCATCCCTGATGAAGGATGTGGAAATAAAGAATTTTAACTATCCCCTCATGCAGAGATCGGATTCGGAAAATAATTATCAGTTTGATCTATTATTAAATAACCGATTATAATCAATGTAGAGCATAACATAGTTACGTGTCAAATTCGATAAGTTTCGTTTAGAGATCGAATCTTGGATTTTGACATAAGCATGGTGAGATGCATCTGAATAATTAATGACGTAATATACAAGTATATAGACGAGCTATAAATAAAGAACACTTAATGAACTTTAAAGGTATTAAAATTTAATGATTATCGCTTCAAATTTACTGGAAGAGGTTTAAAGATTTATATGGTCTTTTTATGACATTTCAAGATATAACCATTAAAAGTCGCGTTTTATACCATATATCTAAATTACATATTAAAGTTACTGTCACCATGAGCTGTGAGAGAGCTTTTATAAATACAGGAGAATATGATTATGAATAAATTATTTTAGTCATTGCAAAAAGAACCTTAGTCATGAACTTCAGTAAATATAGGTATGATGTATGTGTATTGAGTATGTTATATAATAATTTACACTCAAAAACGACAACAAAAAAGTTGAAATCGAGATATCACTCAAAAAAGTTGAACGTTTATTTCGGTCAACGAAAAAGAAACATTTTTAGAAAATGTAGGTACATAAAATATCACCTAAGTATATTCCTATATAACAGTACGTATTTAGTAGATTTAAACTTTGTACATATTGGCCCCGATTCACGACATAGGTTACAAATAGCCCAAGTGTTAATTTACCACCAAGTTTCCTAACATTAGTACTGAAAATTGCTTTTCACTACGTTTCAATTCCACTTGTGTTACGAAATATCCATCATTTTGTAGCTGTGACGTGCAATCTAATGCGCAGAAGGTGCAGAGCACACCTGAAATATCAGCAAAATCGTTGAAAATTTTTATTGCTGCAATGTTCTAACTCAAATTATTTTATATAATAACTTTAATAGCTTTTGAGATTTTTAAAGAATTTTTTTTTTTTGAAAATTTGAAATTTTGTTAGGGGATCGTATCTGAATAGAAAAAATATTTTAAAACCTTAAAATTTAAATTTGGAACTTAAAGCTTTCGTTGTGCTTTTAATAGCTTGAATAAGCTTTCTGCCAAAATTCCATATTTCATTTAAATTTAATGAATCGGATGAAAATTCAATTCCAAATTAATTAAAATAACATTTTTTTTAAGCTTTCAATGAGCTTTCGATGGTTTAAAAGCTTTATAAACTGAAATTTCGTAAAGGGAACGTAATTTGGATAGAAAGTAGATTTTAAAACGTACAAAATAAGGTTTGGAAAATTAAGCTTTCGGGAAGCTTTTAAGTTCTTGCAGAGCTTTTAACGAAATGTTTAGTTTAGATAATTTTATATTTTTACTCAACTAATTTAGAAGCTTCCTGCATCATTACATTTTTTTTTGGATCCGAAGAAAATAATTGGGAAATCCGGGTAAAATGTTGCGATGTCCGATATCCAAATTTCTCGGTACGAGCCCTTATGAATTTTTCTTATAGATAAATTTGAACTATTCCGATATATTTAATTTTTGCATTTTTACCTAACTGTCAAAGCAACTTTCTGCGTTTTTACATTTTTTCCGGGCGAAGAAATCTGCTCACAAACTGTGCACATCTTATGAAGACGTTGACCACACGCCACTGATTTGTAGGTGATAGTGGAGTGGCTGTCGTGTAGGCGAATGTATAAAAGATGATTAGGATCTCATTTAAAAACAATATTACTGAAAGTAATTATTAAATGGATCGACAACGAGCGACAATATTGCAATATGGTCTTGAATATGGGTATGCATATAATATTGACATCAACTGACAGAATTCTTATTTTATAGCCAATATAGAGTCTGCAAAATTTGAAGAAAATCGGTTAAGTAGTTTTAGAGAAAAAGGTACCTCGATTTTGTATTCAAAATGGACAGTTCAACTACCCCCTTAAGTAATTTTCTATTTTGATTCTCTTTAGCCATTTGGAAGAGTCATAAAAATAATATTAATAAATTAGTTTTCTTTTTTGCGTGATTTCGAAGTCCTTGTTCCACATGCAAACATGAAATTGCAATCGTAATTTTTTCCCAACACTCTCTTTAATTTGACATTTGACAGAAACTGGGAAGAAACTGACATTTTCATTTATTGCAATCGTAATTTCAACCATATCGAAATTAAAATTGCTTGCAAATGAAAATGTCAATTTCTCTCAGTTAAATATCAGTTTCTGTCAAATGTCAAATTAAAGAGAGTATTGGGAAAAAATTACTATTGCAATTTCATCCATGGATACGAGTTATTTTAAATATCAGTAATTCTTAGACTCAATTGTATAATAGGCTCCACGACTTTTTCGTATTCAACACTCACTACCATTTTTTATCTAAAATTATGAAGCCAATAATTCACCTGGTATTTCTGAAATCTCTTCCGAATCGACATTGATTACATATTTGCGAGTTGTACACTGTACAGTTATCTAGGTAGACTTCGTGATCAGTTAATATTTGTAAAGAACTTTTTTTTTAATTATTTAATTATGTGGCTCTCCCGATGAAATGTTTTCTTGTTACTCATATACTAGCTGCATTAGATTGATTACACATTGCGTACACATGACTCTTTCTCAATTTGGTTCCTAGTTCCGTATTTAACACAACTCAGGCTTACGAAAATCGATGTGAAACCATAATTATTTATTTTTTTGATAGTTGGTATCTGATATCCATCAAAATAAGGTTATGTTATCAGTTTGGTGGGATTACAAAGGCATTTCCTATTTTGAACTTTCACCAAAAATATGGGTCATCGAACAAAATGGACAATATATATTAACGAACAAAGTTATTTAATTCAAAAACGCAATTTATTAGTTGCCAACCAATAAATATCAGAACGACCTTATTATATTCCTATTTTAAGCATTGCGGATATTTTTGGGAAAATATATTAAATCAAAAGAGTCTCAAATTCATCGAAAATGGGTTTTTAGACTTTGGCTCATATGGTTTTTCCGGTTGTTAAGGCATTTTCCAAGTCGCGGTTCAATGCCTGCGTTAGACAATTAATTATTTCACTATTAAAATAATTTCATTTGTTCTTACTGGATTGACTTTTATAATTGCATATTCGGATTTTTTTTTATACTCGTTGCTTTTTGGTACATAATATTACAGCAGCTAGCAGCATTCTAGAGATTTAATTTTACACCTCATACCATTTATCTGTCTTATTTTCCCAACCAGTTTTAATGATCAACATGGTAAGTAAATCGAAATGGGTATTCAGGCGTATATCAGCAAATTATAAGTGTTGAGGTATGAATACCCATAGCCTGCAACAAAATATTATGATCGTTGAATGTGAGAAATTTTATTATATCCCCAACGTAATATTTCACTCCAATATATATAAAATGAAGTATGGTATACCTCTACTTACATAAAAAGGAGAAAATTTGATATGAAATCTACTTAAATGGGAATTAAATTTGGTTTAATTACTAGCATTTGAAAGTTTGATTATATTATGATGATGAGAAGAATAGTAAGTTTTTATACCTTAAACTGTTTCGAAATATAAATTCATATAACGTAGAAAGTTCATTTTCATTCTACAGACATAATTATTTACTGCAATGTTTATTTAGCAAAATGTGTTTGGTCTAATAAAACAAGGTGTACCAAGGTGTCCCATCTTAATTCACATTAGGTTTTTTTTTATTATTCTACGTAAAATTACATTGCTTTGTACTATTTTCCAAAAACTATGGTAAATGCTCGTTCTAATCCGACAAACCTTGCGGTGATAAAATGGTTTAAAAATAAACGATATATTATCATATACTTAGTGTAAAATATTTGTCACTACGAATATTTACCAACGTATAATAAAGCTTCTTATCACCCAGACGATTCATTCTTTACATTGTTCTCCTTTAGACACTATCAAATTACATATATAAATAAACTGTAAGGAGATGCGGTAATAAAATATACATTAAATTGTGATCTAAATTTTATATGAAATTTTTATTACAAAGTTTTCAAAATAACAGGTTTTACTTTGGTAAATATTAATTTTTACTATTTTGTCTACAGTAATTCTTCCCTAAAACCTTGATTTATAGTTAATAGGCTTTTATCCTTTTAAAACAATATCAAAGTGACACCAAGTATTTAATCCATCTAAATTTCATTACCTATATGAAAGTCTCATTTTAACATGATGCGGACCTGTTCGTAAATGTCATTGTACAATGTCTGTGGGTAGGTGAAACTATGCATAATATTAAATGGTGTATAAATGAAGAGTGAGTCCCATAGTAGAATTAAATGAACATCACAAATTCTGATAACAATACAATCTAAAATATCATAGGTTAAAATTTATTATTTGCATTCCAAATTATTTAACATGGAACACAATGGTAGTCCAAATTTGAACGGTTTTAAAGTTTTCAAAAATATTCAGTTCAGTAAATATTAGGTATAAAATCAGTAGAGAGAATATACATAAATTAAATCTTTTGACATTGATTTTCTTGTCATATATCCATTATGAATACTTAGAGTAGGGTGATGTGGATGTTTATTATTCCTAAGAGGAAATCATTTAAATCTATATAATATTTAAAAATCCAGAAATTTCACCAATAAAATATGTAACAATATCCTTTAATTTCAATTGTAAATAGTAGATTATATAGCGGCAGTAAATTCAAAAACCAGATATGACATATGGGACATTATACACTAAACTTAACTTTGAGGAAAAATATGAATTTCTATATTTGATGATATACGAAGTATAGTTCTGGCTCGAGCAAGCTCGAGGCGTAAAGCTCGAACTCTTCCATTAATTTTTAGAGTTTACGCCGCGAGGTTATTAGTTAAAGAACTCGATTGCTACAAATATTCAGCAGTTCTCGCAAACTTTGTTTTTTTAGTTTTGAACAATACAAAAATTTGGCTATGGCTAATGGTGATTAGAAAAGTTCCCCATATTCAAAAAAATTCCTCGGATTGCTTTCGAAGTGCAAATATTTTTTCAATACAAGGAGTCATTTCAATTAAATATTGAGGTTAGATTTCTACAGTTGAAGGTTTGATATTTTATTATTAATTGGTATAATTAAACTCTAATTTAATAAATGAGTGTTTGATAAGATTTACAAGGGTATAAGATTGACAACTGCAATCTGAAGTTTGGAAGTAATTTAAAAAATTGGGGGCGGCACCAGAACAGAAAGCTGCATGCAATCATCGCCCAATAAAAAAATTACTTGGCCGCAGTATTGAAGCAATTTGTTCACATTTATTTAAATATACATAATAAAACCAATATATTGTATGTTCCATAAGAGCTTTTTACTAAAGAAAAAATATTTTAAAGCAAGTGAAGGTTTTTACTGATGTCTCAAAAGCTCGAGTAACTCGAGTAGCTCGAGTTTTGTATAGAAAAGGCTCAAAAGCTCCAGCTTTCCAAAACCATTAAAAAACAGCAACTCTAATACGAAGGTGTCATTAAATTAAGAAATAATAAAATTTTTCAAATTCTATGTACTGTACATACAATCCATATTTCAAGAATTTCACGTGTTTATTATTCCATAAATTGAAGTACCGTTCTGCTTGGATGGATTGCTAAAATTTGACAAAACATATTTCATTCTGTTGCTCCATTTATAATATTTCTCTTTTTCACCTCAAATATTGAAGGAATCTCATTATTTGATGTAAGCCGAAAAAACTCCTTTAGATTCTAAAAACAGGTCAAGTTGTATGTCCCACCCGACATAAATAACCACTTTTATTTTAATTTTATTCAAACAAATCATAGAAATGTAAATCCAACCTTCATCTCATCAACGTAAATAGTAATTTGCTAATAAGGGGTTTTGAATATTTTTTATGTCGTCTTCCTTTCATTATAGCATACTCGAATGTTTTCAAATTTCTCATTAGATACGAAGAACCGGAAATAAGAAATGTACACCAGAACTATTGAAAGGAAGGAAATACTGATAATAGTGTGTCCCGCCCGTAATAACTGTTTAGACCACTGGGGGGGATAGATA
>JANTOP010059552.1:0-22727 GCA_027564815.1 Symmerus nobilis | reverse complement strand
TGGGATATTACTTTTACGCCTACAGTCTTCTATGAAGTAATTTAGTTTCCAGGCGTTGGAAACGGTGGAATCTAATGTGTCGCAGAACCGGGCATTCCACCCGTTTTTGCCACGGGTACCGATTATGTATTTCTCCACAGCAATGTTGTGGAGATCTAGACCGCCCATTGACTGATTATATTTGTAAATCACATCGGCCTATTGCCGCTGGAGGAAAACTTTATTTCTTTTGTCCCATAAACGAATATACGCTTAGGATATGGCGTTTGGAAGTTCGTCGCCAACGTCACTTCGTCATTATGTCTTTCCAGGGAACCAGCCATTCGTTTTGTCGAATATGTAGTCCGTCTCGCCTTTTGCGAGAGCTGCCTTGCCCAGTTTCAAGACCACTCGGGCCAATCGGTCCTTTCGTGTTGTTCCAGTAGCAAAGAAATTACGCTCTGACAATAGCCACATGAGGTAATACGGCGTATAGAATTATCGACATAGACGGTATGACGCAAAGGGTGCTCCATTTTGCTGAGTAGGTCCAAAGCCACGTTCGCAACTAGGCCTGTGTCCTTGTCATGTGTTCGGGCACCACCGTACGGCATGAATTTGGTATAGGCACCCTTGGGATGATGTTAAACTCTAATTTTTGAATCCAAAACGGATGAGCTTTCCCCTGATATATATTTCTCAGGAGCAGCGTCCAAAATACGGAACCATCTGTTCATCGATCGCAAGCTCAGGCGTAAAAATAGTAAACTTCATAAACTATGCGTACAATTTATCAAAAAAGGTCGAAGTTTGCCGAATATGTCAAGGTTCGAATGCAAAACAGTAGTGAACAGAAGCCAAAAATTAGCGCGAATACTAGGTATGCCATAATCTATGATATCCCTATTCAATGGTATGGCAATATCCCATCGGGTGATTTTTCACCCGGCATTTTCGCGCACACCTGGCAACACCTAAATTGCCTGCGATGAAGTAGATTATGATATATATGGATAGAAGAATACTTTGGCAATATGTCATTGTAATATGGGATTCTTGCCGGCCATCTTTATTTTAGATAATAGTGATAACAAAAAGGTCTAAAAGTATCCATTTTTCTCACCTCTCGAAATGAACAGGAAAAATAAATTAGTATAGCTAATACTAACAAATAATGAAAGCTAAAAGTCCAAACTAGTATTTAAATGTCTTATCACTATTCTCCGATAACACTTTGATAGTTGAAAAAATTGAATGTGCGCCATTTCTGTCGAGTGAAATTTCGCCCGGTGGTACAAAATGGGTTAATTACATTTTTATATTATACTTAATTAATTTCAATTTAATTATAATAAATTAATTAACACCCCTCGTGTTCCATTTTTCCCACATAAATATTGTTTTTTCAAAATATCCTCAATATTTCATGTTCAATTTAGGTTCATGAAGTAAAAAATAGCTTATTTCAATGAAAAAATTTGATTCATTGATTTCAGACAATTGCAAGGACCTGGGCGTTGCCCCGCGTAAAATCGAGGAGCCAAGTTCAAGCAGCTGCAGCGCCGCCATTTTGTTCTTTTTTCAATAACAAAATATTTTTTCTTGTAGATTATAACTTAGTAAATATTAGAATATACATACCTATATATTATTTTAATTCATTAAATGAGCCGTTTATTTTGAAATAGGAATAAGTCATACTGCTAAAATTTTGAGATAATTAAACATTTATGTATTTCCTTATGAAAAATATCTATACAACTTTTGTCGTAAGTGTTTATCGTCATCTGCAGGTTTTATTTTAAACTTAAGCAAATGGGTGCAATTAATTATGAAAGTTAACTATTGTTTTAAGCATAATGAAAACCCTTACTCAATTTTTTTTAAATATCACTTATTCCACTTTCAAAATAAACGGCTCAAATATACTTCCACTTTTTTGTAATAAAATCCTAAAAAAGTGCTATTTACATGAAGTTCCCCCCTTAAAGCGATTTAGTCCATTTACATTATTGGTACAAAATTAGTCTTTCTTTTTCGGTGATGTTTGACGGAACGCAGGTCGGTATTTTATAAATACGGTTTATTGTTAAAAAAAACATTTATACATAATTTATTTTAATGAATTTTATACATAATTATTATTAAATTATTATACTATAGTTTTGTTCTTTTATGTTCAAACTAACATGTCATTGCTTTATTGAGTAATTAATAAGATAACTGATATAAAAAAGTAAGAAGACATTAATTTGTTTTTGAACATAATTATAATATTTTGATTCAAAGCTA
This sequence comes from Symmerus nobilis, assembly GCA_027564815.1. Taxonomy (NCBI): domain Eukaryota; kingdom Metazoa; phylum Arthropoda; class Insecta; order Diptera; family Mycetophilidae; genus Symmerus; species Symmerus nobilis. The sequence goes on along the minus strand of JANTOP010059552.1, from coordinate 20,456 downwards.
CCAAATTCATTGAGAAACAATATTTTTTAAATAACTATCACGAACATATCTAAACTCATATTTCAAAAGGAAGTCTTTTAATTTACAATATATTTATAAATATTTGAATTTTATTCTCTTTAAAGTTAAGTTTTATTTTATTAACAAAAATAGATCCTACAATCACGTAAAAGAAATTATACAAAGCACTATTTAATTGGTATTTTTAGAGTTTATTTGATTATTAAAATTAAAAACTGGTAATACCAACACAAATTTGAAACGAGGACATGCTAATAGGAAAAAATATAACATTTTTAAACCATATATTAATTATGTAAATGTAGGTTGTTTTATATGTTAAAATTGATAAATTTATAGTAATTATAGTTATTAATTAATTATTCATTACTATACCTTTATAAACTGTATTATTAATTTAGAATCACATCATTTAGATATATTTTATTTTTAAAATTATATTTAATATTTTATATCATTAAAATTTAAATATGTATTTGATAAAATATTCTGACTTTTCCTTAATTACAAAAATATTCTAACTGATCCAATTTTTTTATTTATCAGTAACAAAATATAGTTTTCCGATTAAAAATAATAAACTTTTCAATAACATTTGTAATGACTAACAATCTAATCAGCATCTGACTCTTATCTTAAATTGTGAAAAAAACTAACAAATCTGCAATAAAAAACTTAAATACAAATTAACTATAATTATTTTATTAAAACATTTTAAATGCTCAAACAAAGAAATAATTCCTTTTTTGTAAAAAAGAATTAAAAATGAAATCACATGATCTTTTTAATTTCTTTATTCGCTTACGTTTTTAATGATTACAGTTATGTATGTATTGTAATTAAATAGTTAAGTACTAACAATATTTCTTTCTTAGTAACTAACTTTATGCATGTATTTCTAATTATTCCTTTTTTTGTTATAATAATAAAATTAATTTTGGTTTCTAATTTTATTATTATAGTAAAAACCATACATAAATATTGATTGGCAAGACAGACAGCTCTAAACAATTAGAATTGAAATATTTGTGTGTCAAATTCTTTTCGGTGATTTTATCGAAAAATTCCCCTTCTTAATGATTATGATAATACTTCAATATTTCAATACAATAACTTAAAAAATAAAATATTGTAAATAAATAGCGGACTATTGGTGAATCAATTAATTTCCTTTTTATACATGTGACCGTCCACGATAAAACCCAACTAGTGTGTCAAAAAAAGAGGTTTGAGTTAAGATCGGGTAATTTCGGGTGACTGAAAATATGTAGAACCACGTAGAGTATGTCAGAAAATTTCGCACACATAATGTGTGTTATCCATCACTAAAACTATGAACGAACTTTTCTCAAAACTACATTTTTCAAATTGGTTGACAGTACATATTTAAAAGAAACTATATCTGTTTGGATGGGCCATGTTACAATAGATCTAACAGATGGGAATGTTTTATTTTGCGCCTAGTTCTGTTTTTTTTAAATAAACTATTTAATTTTGCCAAAAAAATATTGGCCCGCCATTTTGGTTATTTTTGAGATATCGACTTACCCTACGTGGTCCCATAAACACTGGCATTTCTAACAATTAGCAACTTATTTGGATGTAGTAGATTAGCGGAGCTGCTTTGTTGAATTTTAATTTCATAAGAAAATAAATTTCTGATTGGTTGTGGAACAGAGATAATTGCGTATATGCTGTAAGAGTGACAGAATACAAATTTTAATTTGTCCGAGAAACTCTCTTCACATTTTGAATTGACCATATATAGCATATGCATCGGGTTACTTAAATACAACAGGAAGAAACTTATAAATTTGCTTATAAACTTAATAACTTATAAATGAAAGGTAATTCATTATCGTATACGTAGATTTGCATTATGTTGAAACATTGAAATATACTTTGATGGGTTAGCAAAATCAATTAACTAAATACTCTATCTATATTTTAACAGAATTTATGAAAAACTCTTTAATATGAAATATAGTTATCGAAACGTTGAATTATCTATTATCTGTTATTAAAATAGATAAATTACCTTCTTTATAGTAAGATGAATTCATTTTCAATTAATTACATACTTTAATCCTATTTTATATTTTTAACTGTTAATATGGCCTGTAAATTAATATAATTATAAAATCTTAATATAATTTTACTATTGTTGATTTTCTATTGTATTGTATATAAAAAATAGCACCGTTTTGTACATAATTATTGTGTTTGTGTGTGTGTATATTCTTAATAATTACTAATATTATATTAATATCGTGTGGAAGCTGTAATTAATTATTGTAAATATTGACTTCGTAAAATAAACTTTTCATATAAAAACAATTACTGAAAAAAATATTATTTTGTAGAAATTCAAATAGAAAGAATCTATCGATTATGTTGTTGTACGCAAAATTTGTATTTGTTACGTTTCTGGATTTTAATCGTTACTTTTTCTTGGCATTTAGTTAATCGTTTTTAATTTTAGTAGGAATTAGTACACATAGGACAATTTTTTATTTCAATTCTATATTGATTAGGTTACGCTAGGCACTCTCGTTCCGTAGTAAAGAAATATAGATATATATTATTTATGTTCTCCACAATTATTTCCTCCATTTCTAAAATCTTAATATTAATTTTTAGAGTTTCCCTCGTGGATTTTTTCATATAAGAATACATTAAACTTCACAAAAATTATTTGTGACTTCAATTTATTGTTACATTATACAAAAAATCTTAATTTTTGATGAATTGCAATTAATTTCTAACTTATTGTTATATTTTATAACTTTATTTGATTTTATGATTATTAAAAAAGAGATCACTTCAATTAGATATTAGTATAAAATTAAATTCGAAAAATCCACCATTCCAACTTGTTATATCACTCTTATATTTTAATGCTTGCAAAAATAGTTTACAATCTAGTAAATAATATAATGTTAATAAAATACACAATTGGTCAACACACACAATTTAGAAAAATTGATTTAAATAATGTCCATTGGAAATATTTTCCCATCATCGAAATTAGATTAATAAATGAAAGTAAAAAGTTACTATAAGTTAACGCGACGAATAAAATAATAAATAAAAGCTCAAAAGCCAAATAATTTTTCAAATTCATATATTACTTATTTTTAAATAATAATTTTATAGATGAATTATGTATATATTAAAATATCAAATTAATTAAGACAAGAAATATCTTATAAATAAATTGACAGAAAATCACACCTAAATTAAATAGCAACTAAATTCCGAAATTCATTTTATTTTAATTTTCATAATATTTTACAAGTTTTTCTAACCTGTTGTTGAACCTTATGACTAAATTTTCCCATTTTTTCCCAATTGACTAAATTTCTCCGATTACATTTTCTGTCCCGATAATTCTGCTCTGAAGTTTCCCTACTTTTCCTGACTGATATTTATCTAGATTTAATTTAATACAAAGCTGTAAACCTTTCCATCACGGAACTGGAAGTAGAGATAAAAAATCATCCTTTTTCTCAAATGACATAAAAAAATTCAAAAATTACTCCTTTTATACTGAAATCTCCAAATTATAATTGAAATGCGGAGTAACCTTACACTCGAGGAACAATTAATTTCACAAAAATTATAAAAATTTTGTATAAAGCGGAAAATTAACGATTTTTTCCGACATATATATTTCGTGAACGCATCGGTGAAATTTACGGAATTTGTATATTATATTTTGGGAAGTAGTATCTGGGTTTGTATAATTTTGATGAAATTCTCTGCCACGGTTCTAGACTTCAAACTTAGATGACCTAAAGCCCTAATGCAAGTATTTTCTTTTCTTCTATGTAAATTGATATTCGAGTTAAGGCTTGATCATAATGTACTTAGAAAAACTTAACAAAACTTTGGTAAATGTGCGGTTGTTCCTATCCCCATATAACCGATCACAATGCACTTAAGTGACTTTCGTAAAACATAAGATTTATAAAGATAAAAAAAGGGATTTCTTATATTACAATCAGTTATAGTGCGTGCAAAACTACTGAAAAAACTGAAATACATAAAAAGGGGAATGGATTATATGGTTATATTGATACATGATGACTGATTTTATAGATAAGTTACAGAAGTACATTATAACCGGTTGTTAAGTTTTATGAAGTCAACGAACACTTTAAGAAACTTTCGATAAATTCATAAATTCTTAAGTTTCATTTAAGTACATTGTGATCAGGCCTTTAGTATAATTATAGGCGAAAGTTTAATAGTAGTGTAATAATTTTAGTATAATTATTTCATCTGGATAGCAAATAATTTTCCGTTAAATGCAAAAAGTCTTATTTCAATTAAAATTGCTTGTGTGTGATGACCAGTATCTCTGTATTAAGTATTTACAAGATTTAATCAATTACTTATATTTTCAAGTAAATGGAGGAATACTAATGAGACATTCTGTCACAAAATTATAATTCGTTTTTAAAACGTATATCAGTTTATAAAAGTTGACTAATTTATGAATTGGTGGGGAATTAAAATATAGTTATTCCTAATTTGACGCCTTTCAATTGTAGATATTAATAATTATTCCCAATAAGAATGGAAGAATTTTTTAATTTTTCAATTAATAATATTGGAAACGTGTCTCTCAAACCACGACAATACAATATAAAATTTTGGATGAATTTAGTATAATACAATAATTAGTAACAATAGGTAGCATCAAAACAAACCATCAGGCAGTATAATTTATCACTATGGTAAATAAAAGTTTGTGTCAATAACTCTTCTCATACGGTAGTTAAATTACTAACGCGGTCGGTGGTATCAGTGTTTCCACTTTAATAACCCATTTTTCCAGACTAAAAGGTCATCCACAGATAGTTAGTATTTGTTCTCATTAATTTATTTCCGGTTGTATATCTTCGTATGTATCCCAATCTCGCTACAAACCTTTCGGCTAATCGTAACGAGTTAACTGCACAGTCTTGTTGCGCAGTTTTATCGGAAGGCGTGTATGAAAAATCGTCACGACTTATCATACCATTTTAGACTGCACAGTTAATCGTTGCAAGTTGAACAAGTTATCCGATAAATCGTTGCGGCTATACTACGTAGTGCAAGGATGTGCGTGCAAGGATGAATGACCGAATGTATAGTTTTTTTGCTCGGTAATAATATATAAAAAAGAAATAATAATAAAACACCATATTTGCTCGTTGAGCATGAGAAAGAAAGTGCTAAATGTTTTAAATAAGTTTCTTCGTCCATCAGTTATGCTAATCTAGGTGCAAATTTTAACTCATTCAATAGATTTACATGCAAATATTTGTTTCTACTTAAAAACCATTTGTTACACCATATAATGCGAGGTATACGGTTTTTCTTTTTTAAACACAAAGTTAATCCCAAAACAGCTAGTACGTCTTTTTCATACATCAGTCTAAACTGGACTGATCATCGTCACAGTTGTATCGTATCATGTAGAGACACCACTAACATACGATAAAACTGCGCAGTGGGAATGTACAGTTAAAGGTCAAAACATTCAGCTGCGGTGTGCCAGTTCCACAAATTTAAAAACTTTCATGATGATTTCAAATAAAAGCGAATGACTAATTAATGCTTCTCTTTATTTATTAAAATGTTTATCAATAATGATAACCGCTAATTTCCGTGCAGAACATTTCTGAAAAGCGTTTTAAAGTCGTGGAACAGGCACTATCTCAACTGAATGTTTTACCCTTAAATCGTTACGATTTGCCGGACGGTTTGCAGCGGGTTTTCCAATTTTTTCTTTTGTGGTTTCTATTTCTTGTTTTCTGACCTAAATTAAATGCCTATTTATCTACCCATTTGACTTGATAATTTAGTCGTATATCATATTTGATAATTGGGACGCTAAAATGTAGTACTCGGTGAAAATTTTTAAATATCGTTATATGTACATTGTACATATAACGCTCGGATAAGCGTCAAATTAGAACTATATTTTGATTTTAAAATTCATTTTCTTTCAGATGTAACCCGAATGGACATTTACATTGTTTAACACTATACCCAACAATATTTATTGCGTTAGTTATTGAATCACTTAAAATTCTCAATCCCTTGAAAATTATCTATTAGTGTTTGCTTGAGTATTATCCGTAGGTACAGATAGCATCTGCTTAGCGTATCTGCAATGAAACAAAAAAAAATTATTTTAGTATTTATTATAACAAAATGGTCTAAGTACAGTACAAATTAGTAATACAAATCGACAAATCGCACTCTGGTAACAAAAATGACACAACTCAAAAATTGTAACTTTCAGTTTTATAATGCCATTGGTTGCAGTTATATTTAGCTTAAATTCATAGCTAAATTAACAGAAAAAGAAAATAAAAGCTTTCGAACCTAGTGCAAATTTCAGGTAGTTACCCGTTCAAATGTATTCTATATAAAATCAAAAAATCTGACTTTAATTTACTCCAGAGGACTGCATGATCATGATTATTATGATCAAACATGAAACACTGATTGATTGAAAATTTAATCTAATCATGTTGCTCATTTCTGTTATGTGAACAATATAGAATGAGCTTGAGCATGCCCGTAAATGATATTTTATGTTTGATTGTAAAAATGATCAACCAATGGCAGTTCATTTAATTTTGTTTGATTCTCTTTTATGATTAAAATAATCAAACACATACACTATTGTTTGAACCGAAAGCCAATTTTTTCCATTCGTTAATAAGTGTAGTTATGGGAAGAACCATTTAAGTCACAAAATGTATTAGAAAAATTATATTTACATATTCCTGAAACGAATTTATTGTCGATTTTATTGAGCGTTTTTCTTAAATTATCTATTTTTTATTTTAAAAATTTACAGTTATTGAGAAAAACTTAATTTTTACCTTTTAAAATTAACTTCACCAAAATGTATGTTCGATTTAAGTGGTTATTCCTGCCATCCATGCCATCATATTGTTTTCATTTATACAGCACGAAAAATCGCAAAAATAGAATGGAATATTTTGTTCTTTTTGCATGTGTTCACTGATGTGATTGAACAAAAATGAACGAACAATAGAAATGATTGAAAATGTGTGTTCAATAATACATTGATCACTTCACACACAATTGCTAAGCCAAACAAGAAGATTTATGAAACGCAGAATATGATAAATGATCAATTAATTTATGATCACTTTTGATTGTTTGATTAAACAAATGAGCATAGTAGATTGAATGAGATTGTTTGAAAATCTCTGTTCATGCATGCCTCTGATTTACTCTACTGAAAATATAATGACGAGGCGAGGGAATAGCGAGGGAAAAAGCGGCGAAAGTCAACAAAAAGTCACGAATAATCGAGGATAAGTCGATAATGGAGGAGAAAAAGTCGGTAAAACTATAGTCGGTTGCTGATTTCAACTTTGGTCAAGGGAATTATTTTATATTTTCTGCAATTATTTAATAGTTGAAAATATTCACAATTTGTACAACCAGTTTAGTTTTTTATATATTATATGTGTACGTACATTCATAATATTACAAATGTTCGTAATTGAATTATATATTTTATTGATGTACGAAAATTAGTTTAAGAATTTCTGATTTTAATTTCTAAATTGTGGTGGAAGAAATATAATCAAATAATCAACATAATCATCAAAATGCATTGCGATGCATTTATTGGTTAGGAGTTATTACAATTTTAACGAGTACATATTTCTTTCTCTGTTTTTTACGAAATCAGCCAGGGAAAGCTCTATGCGAAAATTGTGGACTGTAATGTGTTAGAGCGTTTTAATTTAATGCTGCTCGTCTATCCTTCCGACTAATCATCCTTCTGACTATCAAGGACGACATCTTCTTCAGTTTGAAGGGAGTATTCTTTTTTATGTGCATAATATGAATAAAATATGACATGCATTGATGATATGACGTAAAAAACACATTAGCATTAGCAGCACGTTACGTTGAAACTATTTGGTTTCTTCATATTGTTATTATTTTCAAAAATAGGGGTGAACCAATTTCTCTCGAGTTTGTAATATAATGTAAGATGTAATGTAATTTTTTACCTCACAAAATCATCGCCTTTTATATAATCCCGAAATCCGAATGGATTTTGTGTATGTCACTGTGCCACAGCCGTTGGTGGTGCGGCAACCGTTTGTGCTTGTGTAGCGACCGTTGTGCCAACATTGTGCGTTTGTTGTGCCGCACCCGTTCCAAATGCCTGATTAAATGGAGGGGCATAGCATTGCGGAAAATATAATTCATGTTTAACAACTGGACCCATTCTCGGAATTAAATTTGCCTGTTTATCCATCGTTAATTGAAATGGAGTTTTTGTAGAAGCAGTATCGGTTGTAGTTGTTGATTGTGTATTGTGCCGTCGGGATTTTGATGCGTGTGGATTCATATGATTATCAATATGTTTTTTTACTTCTTGCTCGGTTGCAAATCTTCGACGACAGTTTGGCATCGGGCAACAGAACGGTCGATCGCCCTTCAAAATAATATTAATTGAAAGTTAATTAGTATACCTATTCCATTTTACAACAACTAAATAATGAGATCAGACAATTATTATTATAACTTTACAACTACCTGGTGAGTACGAGTGTGCTGATCTAGTATAGCTTTTTGGCGAAAATCTTTTCCACATTGACCACATTTATAAGGTTTTTCACCTGTATGAATACGTATGTGCTAATGGTGAAAAATAACAAATTTGGATGATTTAAAATTAATAAGAATAATGTGAACAAATGGCTGTTACTTGATTTAATATAGTACGCTGTCTAAAAAATCTGGGACAATAGATACAGCCGTATGGCTTTTCGTTCGTATGTATCCGCAAATGTTGTGTTAGATGCGATTGTTGGCGGAATCTTTTACCACATTCAGGGCACGGGTATGGTCTAGATTCAATGTGAATACACCCATGTTGTAGTAATGTGCTTTTTTGCTTAAACTCCTTTTGACATATTGGACATCTTACATACAATGGCATACCAGCTGAACGTCCATGCTGAATTACATCAGGCAGCATCCCTTTTTGCCCTTTTTTTATTGTAGAAAAGAAAGGGAAGTAATGTAACTACCAGAAAATGGATGTAACGTTTTAAGAAGCAAGTATTACCTTCATCCGGATATCCGTTGTTTTGTTCATTTTTGGTTTCGGTTTCATCGGGTGGATATGGCATATCTTGTGGCCACAATGTCGGATGTGGCCCATTCTTAAATATAAGATGCGGCGACACGTCTATAACAGAGAGTGTATACAATTAAAATCATAATAAATTTGTATAGTTTTTTTTAAGTTAATTATAGGAATTGTTAATTAATTCTGGATACAAGGAAGAGCTTTTCCGACAAAGGCTTTAAGGGGCTTCTCTATTCAGATAGGCTTGTAAGTATATAAAATATTTTATCAAATATTATCATTTCCGAGTGTTTTGATACAGTTAATAATTTTGTGTCGGAAAATATTGATTTGCGTAGGGTTGAAATTTTGAAAAATTATTACTACTTGAGATATATTTTTGGCTCTTTTTGATCAGTGAAAGTTATGTACTGGTTAGAGCGCAAACAGCAAATAATAATTAATTATTGTAAGATATTACTTCTTGTTAATATTCTGTTGATTTTTCGGCGAGGATGAGAAATAGGACATAGGGAATAGGGAATAGGTCAAAAGTATGGAAATGGAAATCAGGATATCAGAAGTTACAGTCTTATTGCTCTTATCTCTACTCTTGTTACTACGAAATTGTTAGGAATATCTAAAAACTATTAGGTTTTCACCTTCACCAATCGTAAATTCCCTTTGCTTTCAAATCTAAAGACATTTTCAGCCATAGTGCTCTTTTAGACTTTTCTTTTTAAATATTTGGAGCTTAAATAACCCTAAGAGATGATCATCTAATGTAAAGTGCGCAGAATGTATTTACTTGGTTTTTGAAATATAGCAGCAGTAATGAAGCCTTGGTTGAAGTAATGTACAAACCCTTAGGATTAGTCATTGTTACAACCTGTTCGGGTTTCAACCGGAAAGTTCGGGGTTTTCATAAAATTGACAAAATGTCAATTTCTTTATTAATTAAATTATTGTTATATTATTTTTTTAAATATGTTCAAGAAATTGAATATATTTCTTGATTATGATATACTGTAATTTATCACAATTACATTTACAATTTACAATTACAATATCAATGCGGTAATAGTTCTAGCGAGCGTATTTATTATTTTAATCTTAGGTAGAAAACTCATTAGTACTCATTAGTAGGTACTATATGATTAACCTGCTCTTTATTATGAATTGTCTAATACAGAACATTAGCATTTTTTTCATAATATTTGATTCGCCCGGATTTTAATTTCAGACATTTATGAATTTATAAGGCGAAAGAAATACGTTTAATGAAATATTCACATCTCAGAAAGTTAACGTCATTGTGAGCTTAAAGTAGTTATGCATTGACTTCGAAATTCGCAGCAGAATGGTAGATAAAACATTACCGCTAATTCCCAATAAAAAGTAATTTTCCACCTTAATTTAAACTGAAATATACCTTAATTAAATATCTTATAATTATCCTCACACATTTTGCCATAACACAACTTTTCTCAAATACAATTATTATTCTCTAATCACAGTCTTATCATGTACGATCAATATTCTTAACCTAATGGAAAGTGCTATGTAGTCGAGATATACGAGTTAATAATAAATGTGTGTTATGTAGAATAAGAAAGGAACTTGAACTTACAGAGTCCTTGAATATCCGTAACGTTGGACTATTACGTGTATATGATGAGAAATTCCAGTAAATATGGATCATTCTACTTTTAATACATGGAAGATGCCCTATATGTACAATTGTACAAGTAGGAGAGAAACTTCTCGTTTAATTGACAATTTATTATAAATTGTATATCTATAGATTACGACCATATTGGAAATACATATATTGCTTAATCCAACTAGTTGTATAGCAGTCATATTATTCATTTTGCCAATATCTACTTCAATGTGAACATTTCTTATAATGTGAACACATTTTAAAATGGATAGAAATTAGTATAAAAATAGTTGCCACAACGATAATTTTGGAGGTAATAAATCCAGTTATCAGCATTTTATTATGTATCAGAATATCTGTCAAAATCTACATATATTATTTGTGAAAAAAATTTTAAAACATCTTTTAGCAAATACAGGCATGAACTAATGTTGCGCATATGTGTATTGCTTCGAGTTTCCGTAGAGAAGAGTGGAAAGCTTAGTTCAAAAGGCTATATTATATTAAATCCATCGATATAATAAACTGGAAGGCTATGGCAAAAGTACTATAACTTGTGTATAGATGGCGTCTGTAAATGATATGCATGCATTCACCAGTATCGCAATTATTTGGCTGTCTTTTTTAAGTACAGTTTTCTATCATTTTTCGTTTGGAAGTTATGAATTTTTAAATGTATGGCTATGAAAAACTTAATTTTGAGAAAAATTAGTTTAAAGTTTGTAGTTAATTTCCAGTGTTTTTAGCACTGGAATGATATTTAAAAAGGTCACTTTTTCAAATTAAATTTTTGGGTACCAGTGTGAACCATAACTATTTTCAGACCACCCCCCCCCTCCCAATACACAACATAATTATCCTTTGCCAATACAATACCATTTCATCTGCTCAGACCGTTGTGTTGTTTTTCAATTTTTCGATATAAAATACATCGATTCTAATAAAGCCAACTATTCCGTCATATAGAAAGAGAACTAGAGAATCGGAATCAATTAAAATTAAAAAATCGATTTTTTGACCTTTTGTAGTAAATCGGCTCTACTTAAAATTATGCCCAGTGAAGATTTGGTACCTTTTCCTGTGGACGGTCACATATGGTAAATAAAGAATGGTAAACATTTATCCAAGACCAATATCTTTCGCCACAGAACCATATGCAATTTTTCTTTACTGCTTGGATGACAACCATTACAATACATACATGCTTACATGTCAAAAGTGCCAAAGTAGAGTTATATGAAATGTTCTGAAATTATTTATACTTCTAATATTAATCTAAATGGTTAAAAGTGGGAAGAAGAGGTGTCCTTTATTCCCTGCTTATATTGACGTTTAAGTTGGTTATTACGATATTGAAAGATATTATTGGTTGTCACTACAGGAATTTTCGGACGTTTAAGGTATAATTTTATTACACTAATTTAATAGCAGGATAGATATGGATATTATATTAGTGGGGCTTACATTATGTAAGGATACATTTTGTTTGATAAGCGAAGCGAAATAAGGGAAGAGATTCACTTTCGAGTCAAGATAGTTTTCATTAACAATTTTGAAAGTATACAAATTTTATCCAATTCGTTCATTAAATTTTCGGATTTTTTTTTATCAAACAACGATCAAATCAACAGAATGTGTAAAAGTGTAGCGGTCAATAACTGTCGCTCGCCTTGATGGGTGCGCACATGTTGATTTAGGATGGCCTTCTGGCGAAAGTGCTTTCCGCACTCTGGACATACGTAGGGCTTCTCACCCGAATGGATGCGCAGATGTTGATTAAGTATAGCCCGTTGTCGAAAACTTCGTGGACAGTACGCACATGTAAATGGTTTCTCGTTGGCATGAATCCGCAAATGTTGAGTCAAATGGGACTGTTGACGAAATCGTTTTCCACATTCTGGACATCCGAATGGTCTTGAATCGGTGTGAATACGTTCGTGCTGTAATAATGTACTTTTCTGCTTGAAATCCTTGCCGCATGTTAAACATTTGAATAACCTTAAATCTGAGCCTTTTGATTTCATTGAACCAGGTGATGGTGTTGTCTGATGCATATTATGGCTGGGAAGTAAATCAGGCATAGCATATTGCTCAAGAGCTGTAGCTTGATCGAGGGCGCCCATACCCGGCAGTACGGATTTATTTAAATAATGCAGTGGTGGAAATCCCGGTGGTGCCATTAATGTTCCTTGAACTGGATGCCGAGCTCCATAATAGCTTAATTCAGTCTGATTTGGTGGCTCGGTAAAACATTGCGGAGCTGTTGACTGTGTCGCTGTTGGTTGCTGTTGGGAATTTTGCTGCTGTGTTTGGTCGGATGGCATTTCAACATTTTGTTCGGTAGATGTTTGCTGGGGTTGGTTAGCTTGTGCTTGAGATGCGTTTTGCGCTTGCGATTGCTGTTGCGGATGTTGCTGTTGTTGCATAGCTTGAACCTACAAGAAATACGAGCATAATAATTTAATTTCCTTTGGGACAACATTACAGTTATTTGAAATACCTGGTTTATATTACCGTCATCAACTATTTCTTGAGCTTGATTATTATTTTGTGGATACGGACTAGTAGCTGGAGACGGTAAGGCATTGTTACCACCGTGTTGTGGTTGATCTACTTGTTGTTGCCTTTGTTGCTCTTCAGCAGGAGGACTATGTGGAGCAGACTGCTGTTGAGCTTGCGGTAGTTGTGGTACATGGTGATTTGACAGATGTGCTTGAGATGGACTCTGTTGTTGCATTGATGAATACATGTCTGTTCCCCACTGTGTTCCCGCTAAAGCTCCGCGTTCAGCTGCTTCTTGGGAGTCCTTGTACAGCACATACGGGGCACCAGTCTCTTGTGATATACAATACATAATCTGGCGGGGCACTTTTAAGCCAGCTGCCAAGCATGCAGCAAATGATGCTGAAAAATTGATAGCCATTTTTGTACGTATTTCTTTTTCGTTTTGTTTTGAGATTATGCAATAGCATTGTTTGCGTATCGATAGTAATTAATAAATGTACATAATTGCAGTGATGTACATTGTGTTGTGGAAGTTACTCGTTATGGCACTGTATTTGGTACTCTGAAAAACATAAAAATCTTTTTTAGACATCATTATAATAATTTTTATTACCTAATATAATTTTGAGTACATAATTGTACAATAAAATAATAAAACAAAAGAAAATAATAACTCTCTACCTGCTGCGAAATTGATTAATTGAACTCTAAGAGTGCACCCGTGCTGTACCAAAAATAAACAATAAAGTTAATAAACAATTATTTATTGTAATTTATTAACTTATTACAAATTGGGTTTAACTTATAAAATTAATAATATTAAACAATATTTTAAATTTCCTATAATTTTAATTGTGAAAATTTTATTCTATTACGGTAAAATTAGGTAAATCGTAAAAAAAATCGTTCGTTCGTTCGTTCATGTGGCATAGGCATGAATACAGATTTGAAAAGTTTTCTAAAGTTATAAGAAAAAAAAATTAATTCTTACAGTATACTAGGAATATATGAAGAATATCTGATATGAAGTAACTAAAATTGCAGCTAATTTCCAAATACAGAAATTAAATGTATACAATCCAATTCCAATTTCCAATTTCTGATACGGATTTTTTAAAAAAAACGCAAAATCGTTTACCTTATGAAAATATATTTATTTCAATCGATAATTTGGTTCTTGCAGTTACACGTGCAACACAATATCAATCAAATAGCCTCCCCGGGCCATCTTGCAGCTCACGATTTGATTACCCGCAATTCTCATCCCTGATGTGGAGAATGTATCGTGTACTACATGGTTTGGTTGAATACAGCTGAATAAACAATTTTGACTGACTCTATCAGGCCATTATTATAGATCTTGCTGATGAAGAATTCCTGATGAAGAATTATAATAATTGCTTCAGTCTCGCTTATAACAATTGCTTACTACAGTCTCCCTTATCTATCTAATTATAGTTTGATCTGTTTGGAAAATGCAGGATTAAATTATTTTTTTGTAACGTTTTTCCCTTGTACGAGGCCACCAATTTTTGCTAAAGTTAATTTACTAAAATTTTTTTCTTTTTATATCAATTTTTTTTTATTCTGTTTAGCAATTTGTGACATATAAATATAACAGCATACAATCGATCCATGCCAAGGTTACACCCTCTCGTTCCGACCCCTTTCGATTTTGAAAAAGTCTCAGAATTTGCTAGGATTGAAAAATATTTGATACGAATTTTCTTGTTTCGCCATCTAATTTATGAATACAGGGTAACAGTTTCTTGCGTGATATATCAAATGTATCAGTATTAATAGACGTACAATTCATTTTCAGAAACATAATACAGCTTGCAGACTCTTATAAAAAATTTTCCGATCATTCGACGATTTCAAGCATTTTATATAAATTGTAGTCGTCACGGAGTAACACGCAAAAAATTTCATATAAGGCCTAGACCTATATTTGATTCAAACCCTGCGATCAGATTTACCTTTGAGTATTGATTGTAGTTTGCTCTCGTTATTTAAATCGCTCTGAATATTTGTAAAATAAACAAAATTATACTCTCGCAGTAATTTATCGTTGAAATTGTTACCGAGGTAACAAACATTTTGTCACGCTGTTCGAATTTCAGTCCACAGATAAATATTGGAAAAAAAAACAATATATTTGTATACTATTCAAAATATGTAAGTAAAGAGTTTATTTATTTTTAGTAGATATAAAAGAGAATGGTGTTCGTGTGTACAAGCATGCTCATATGCATATTCATCAACGGTTTGCCCGATTTGCTTCAATTTTTTTTTGTTTTGTTCGTTTCCGGAAAAGTAAGGTCACTACGGAGCCAAAAATTGGAAAATTTTCCCGGAAAATTTTATTTACAGTACATTATGCATGGAGAAATTTTTTGTTTGTTTTAGTTGTTTTAGTGGAATTAATTTACACATTACATTTACTTGCGTGTGTGTGTGGTCAATGTTCGTGGACCAACATCATTTGAATCGCTTCGGCCAGTCAATAGTGTGTTGTGGCAGACATATCGAGATGACTGTCAACGCTTGAATTTGATGGGAAATGACACTCTTTTAGATTGCAAAATCGCAGATGCTGTTTGTTGTTGCTGCGTCCGCAAATCAAATTGGGACACGATTTGCCATCATCATATCGACATGTTTCCTATCAAACCCATTCGATTTATACAATAAATACAAAGACGAAATGTTAGAAGACGTTTTGCATAGAGTTCAGATTGTAATAGCCGATTTTGAACTTCAAATGAACAACGAGCTCATTGGAGCTGTGCGGACATTTTTCGAGCAAATTAGGGATGTCAGCACCCAATCGTACAATGCATGACGCATTCAACCGAGAATTTCAACGAGAACGTGATTACGATCGAGATGCATTGAGTCAAGCAGTACAAACAAATGTTCCGTTGTTGAATCCAATACAGAAAAGTGCATACGATACATTGATGGAAGCGGTCGATGATGGACAAGGTGGCATTTCCTTCCATGATGCGCCCGGAGGAACTGGCAAAACGTTCCTCATTTCATTGACATTGGCAACGATTCAATCACGAAGTGAAATAGCGTTGGCAGTTGCATCATCTGGTATTGTGGCCACATTGCTTGAAGGAGGACGGTCGGCTCATTCTGCTTTGAAATTGCCGCTGAACTTGCAAGTGACAGACGAACCAACGTGCAACATTTCGAAAAAATCCGCTATGGCTAAAGTGTTGAAAAACTGTATGATCATAATTTGGGACGAATGAACGATGGCGCATAAACGAGCATTGGAGGCATCAATAATTAGAATCGTTTTAGAGGCGCGATAATTCTGCTGTCTGGCGATTTCCGTCAAACGTTGCCAGTCATTCCGAGATCAACACCTGCGGATGAACTCAACGCGTGCTTGAAATCATCTCATTTGTGGAATTTCGTGCAAACATTGAAACTAACAACAAACATGCGTGTTGCATTGCAGAATGATTAATCTGCTGATGTGTTCTCGGAGCAATTGTTGGACATTGACAATGGAAATATTCCAGTTGATGTGACAAGTGGTCTCATCGAATTTTCCATTTAATTTTGTAAATTAATCAAGTTCAAGGAGCAACTCATCGAAAAAGTTTTCCGAAATCGTGCATAATTACAAGAATCATAAATGGTTGGGTCAACGAGCTATGTTAGCAGCAAAGAATGTCGATGTTCAAGATTTGAATTTTAATATTCAAAGTAAAATCCCCGGCGAAGGCATGACATATAAATCGATCGACACCTTCACCAACGAAGAAGAGTCGTCAACTTTCCGACAGAATTTTTGAAATCTTTGGATTTGCCAGGATTACTCCCTCATCAACTTCAAATGAAGATCGACTAAGTAATCATAATGCTTCGAAAACTGAACCAGCCGAAGCTATGCAATGGAACCGAGCTTGCTGTCAAACCATTGTTGCCCAACGTTATAGAAGCAACAATTCTCAAAGGAAAATTCAAAGGCGACCTTGTGTTGATTCCGCGCATACCGATGATTACGACTGGCATTCGAAGCATTCGAATTCAAACGATTGTTGTTCCCGGTTCGTCTTGCATTCGCGATGACCGTCAACAAAGTACAAGGACAATCGATGAGTGTATGTGAAATTAATTCAGAAAATCCGTGCTTCTCGCACCAATTGTACGTCGCCTGTTCGCGTGTTGACAAACCAACTTCTTTATTTGTTTACGCGCCGGGAAGCAAAACGAGGAATGTTGTCATTGTATCATACAACGTTAAATTAAATCGAAATACTGTTTAAATGCGAACAAATTGAGTTTTATTCATCCAACAAACGTGACTCACAATGTAATAGATTTCTACAACCAAACACGCGCGGAACGGAGTTCGCGGGAACAGGTAGTATGAATGAAAAATATCAGCCGTTTACAATGTATCGACATTTGGGTTACCCTGTGTAACTGTAAGCCGGATGGCGGAACAAGAAAATACGTATAGAATATTTTCAAGGCTAAGCAATTCTGAGACTTATCAAAATCGAAAGGGGTCGGGACCAGAGGGTGTAACTTTGGCGTGAGACGGTTGCATGTTTTGTGTGCACTTTGCACACTATATTAAGTAATATCTCTCAAAACTAATATCATTGATCCTGAAAATGGTTCGATTAGAGAGGTTTAACTGTACATAATACATATAATGAGAATGATAAATCTGATTTAAAACCGTTATGTTGAATGCTGAATCTGCTCTTATATATTATATTACTTACTCGTATGGGAATATAATTTACTAATTTCAAATCAATAACATCCTTAGCTAACTATAATATATGACAATAGAAATTAAATTTCATTAGCAAGGAAATTAAGGTGTGGTCCATTACATGTGCGGTATTAACTGAAATATCTAGAATAGTACTTGTATGTAAATATATCCGCATAATCAATCAGTTACCAATAAAATCATTATCAATTAATAGTAGAAGTTATATTTTTCCAACTTTTATATAAATAATCAGACAGGAACGTCTTCTAATATATTTCCTAAAATTCTCTTATACAATTTTCTTACAGTTTTACAAAATGATTAATAATATAAGTCATCCATAGCTGCAAGAATGCAAAAAAATGTGCATTTTAAATGGTTTCACAAACGTACAAGAAAAAAAAAATTCCTTTGTGTTACAAGCTTAGTTGGGTTCAAGGAAAAATATACGAAACAAATAACTGCAGCTAGTGAAAACAAGCTTTTATTTACTTTCAATTATATACTACATATGGAAATTGTTATAAAATTTATATAGCCATGTAATTGAATTGCTTTTAATTGTATACTCGTAAATATATATGGCTATATGCATTTATATTTATATATTCTAATATCAGGCATCGTACATAAAAACAAACAAGTATTCACGGAAAAAAGAAAAACTCCATAACTTATATTTTTATATTATTATATTGGCTATGGAGTATAATACATTTCATACAAATAAGTGTTTACACTTTACAGTTTACTTATAATTATAATAAAAAAACATAATTAGTTGAAAATCAGGTATTAAAAGTGAAAACATGAATTTCCGAGCCATTTACTTATTTTCTATCAGGCAACCTACCTTACTGTAGATAAATAGGTATTAGAAAAAGCTTCTTGACTTACTCCGAATATATATATATATATATGTACGTAAATACATATGTTAAAAGAAAAATATAAATAAGAACAAGCTTATTAAATGCAATAAGGAAAATTTCATTTTCACTTAATTGTTGTGTAAGGTAAAATAAACAATTGTAACACGTTTTTATTATTTTGTAAATATCTGTATCCAATTTGGTATAATTTGATCATAATAGTTATATAAGATTTTTAAAAATTTCACTAGAACTAAGAGAAGCTACTCATTTTATGATAAATTTACCATTTTCCACTATTTTTAATACTGTAACAATACCATTAAATTGGGAAAATTGTAGTTAAAGAAAAAGCGCCAAAATACTTCGGAGCATGTGCGATTTTCCTCCAATAACCAATACAAACATTTTCAACTGAAACTGTAGTAGATAAATTTCTATTCCTAAAGCTCTATATTGTTGAGCAAAAGAGTGCAATAGATATTTATTTCTGTAAACAATTTTGGAATGTCATTTGGCAAGAACATTTTTTAGCAAGGAGTGAAAGTGCATACACAAAAAGTTCATCATAAAGTTACAAATTTCCCAAACAGTTGCTGTTTGTTTCGGTAATAAATGTCGGCTGTTCCTGCTTGTTGACGGTTTCTATTTTATTAGAAACGTCGAGAGGAAAATCGGTAACAAGTAATGATAAATACTGCCGGAGTGGAAACGAAACACTGAAGGGTAGAGAACTAAAACAATATACCATTCAATTCTTGAATTAATTGATAAATATAGCATTTGTATAATTGTTTCTGGAATTCAATGGACATAAAATACTAGGTGGATCAAAAAGTCTGGAATATTTCTAAGAGATGGCGTTAGTATGCACTAATGTGAACCATTCATGAAAAGCTTCATCCTTCATTAGACATCTGTCAAAGTTTCAGCCATTTTTGTTTAAGCACTTACAAATTACAGCAGTGAGAAACAACCAACCTCCGGGTTTTTTTTTAAATGGAAAAACTGGAGTTTCGTGTTCTGATTAAACACTATTATTTACGCAAAACGTATAACCGAGACGAAAGCCAAGCTAAACAAGTATTATCCGAACTCTGCACCGTCGATGAAGATGTTTCAAAAGTGGTTTTCTGACTTTCGTTGTGGCCGTACAAGCACCGATGATGCTGAACGATCTGGACGCCCAAAAGACGTCAGTACCCCAGAAAACGTCGAAAAAATCCATGATATTATGTTGAACGACCCCAAAGTGGAATTGAGGGAGCACAAAGATATCATATGGCAGTGTGTTCAATATCATACACGACATTTTGGGAATGAAGAAGCTCTGCGCGCGAAGGGTGGACCGAAATCGAATTCGTGTTACGACTTCTCAGCAGGATTTGGCAATGTTTGTGCAAAATCTAACGGAGTTTTTGCGCTGATTCATAACTATGGATGAAACATGGATACACTTCTACACACCAGACTCCATGCAACAGTCAAAACAATGGGTTTCTCCGGGTTTCA
>JANTOP010059441.1:0-22761 GCA_027564815.1 Symmerus nobilis | reverse complement strand
TAAGCGAGCTATTTTAAATTATATGATACCTGTATCATTTTGCCCCGTGTATCATTTTGCCCCGCCTTACCTTATATACGGCATATAGATAAGATTATGTAATAGTTGCTAGTCCTAGTGGCAAACTACCTAAATCCTCCTCGCCACCCCGGAGCCATCACCCTAAATTATCGGCGAGTTTATCAAGGCTAACTATGCCGAATTAAATCCCTATTTGGCTAGTATTTATTAGCTCGATATTCTTAACCCAGTTAGTAATATAGACAAACTTGTGAATTGTTTTACGGTATTTTATTGGAAGGTCTTGAACGATTCGTTCCTAAAAAGTCTTTGGAGATTTTTCGTTCCTGAAAAATCTCCAAAACTGAAAAATTGTGACATACCGTATAGGCATCATAAAAACAAACACGAGGGCTGATTATACGCGATATGTTGCGTTCAAGAGTGGTAACTTCAGGACATTCAAAGTGAACTCTGGCACAATCCCAAAATATGTTGGGATTATATAAAGAGAAAGAAGAAATCGAGCGGCTTCCCTTTTACAATGCAGTGTGATTCTTCGACTAATACGACTTTTGCAGATATCTGCGATCTGTGACAGTCAAAATTAAGAATCTATGTATGTTTAAATTGGGATTTTTATGACTTTCTGCGGTTGAGGTTTTGGAGGTTATTGACAATTTAAACGTTAAGGAAGCGGGCCAGATTGCATCTCTCCTCTATGCGTTCGTCGCTGTGCAATTCTTTAGAAGTTTAATTTTTAATAAATCTTTTCCTTCTCGATAGAAGTTATACATATGGATCAATAAACGATGTTGTTAACTATAGGGGAATATATCTTCTTCCCACTTCGAATCTATTGTTTGCAACAGTGGCGTGCTGTCGAGATCACCTTGATTTGTGCAGAAGGTATGACCTTAACAAATGTCCGTTGGATATTTGAAAAATTCAAATTTATAATTTCGATAACCAGCGGACCAGCGGATGATACAAAAAAAAGCTACAAAATCGGTAGTTTTCAGGGAAATTAAAAAATCAACACTTTAAGATCGGGATGTCAATTCCTAACTTTTTGTTTTTTAATTTTTTGGTCTAATAATGGGAGATTGTTTCTAAGTAATTCTGGAAGAGTTTTTACAAAAAAAGTTTTTTTAAAAAAAAATTATCAGTTTTTGGGAAACTTAATTTTTCGAATATCGTCCCCTTTAAAAGTTTTGTGGGAGCTTTTGTAGTCCAATTTCAGATTTGATTAAAATTTAATTATAAGTATTAAAATTATTTCATGTAATTATTTCATTCATTTAAATGTTTATTTTTATTTATTTATTTATTTCAAAATTATTTAAAATTTGGTTCAGAACTTAAAGCTTCTCTGCAGATTTACAAATTTGTTGAGAGCTTCCGTACAAAAGTTCCGGATTTCATGTACATTAAATAAATTGCTTTTGAAAATCAATAATTTTAATATTGAAGGCCCGGCGACTTAAATCGGCCCTAGGGCCCGTGTAAAACTTAACGCTGCCCTGTGCAGAGATATCAACAGAATTTTGTAGGGAAATACAGAAAAGAGTTTTTAAACTTTCAAAGTGAATTTAACTAAGGAATAACAAGAGTGATCTATCGGGTCACGTGGTCCCCTTCCAACATATATTTTCAAAATCCCGTCAAAAATCGATTTGTAAGATATTCAGTAAATTTGATCAATTGTTTTACAACAACTTTATAAGGAAAAGAACATTTCCTGAATTTTTCTAATCAAATGTAGCCAATTTATTTCTAATTAATTATGAAGAGATTTTGCTAAATAAATTTTTTGAAAAATTTATGCATTTCGAGATTTTTTTTTTGGCATGAATAATCGGTTA
This sequence comes from Symmerus nobilis, assembly GCA_027564815.1. NCBI lineage: Eukaryota > Metazoa > Arthropoda > Insecta > Diptera > Mycetophilidae > Symmerus > Symmerus nobilis. The sequence continues at coordinate 20,896 of JANTOP010059441.1, read as the reverse complement.
GAACTTTTGATTTTGGTAATTTTTTCTGACCTACCTAAGGGTTCATTGAAATAATTGTGAATGTGGGGCTTGTAAACTAGTTGGGCGGAGGGGGATGGTGTCCCGGATCCTCACTTTAAGGGCATTCGTCCCTTTCAAAAAATGAACACAAATTGTATTTTTTTGCGTTTCCTTTATTTCCTTCTTTATTCACTTTCTTGGTTTTCTCAATGTGACAAGTAAGACCGCAGCAGTCACTATTTATCAAAACTATATCGTCCAGAAAGATCAATTTTGTTTAATTTAATTTACTATTACTAAGTTATAATTTTTGTGCTTCTTTATCGAATTATAATTAGTGCTGCTGCGGTAACATACAATGATATTTGTTTAATTTATATTTTGGCCTAAATTTATATAATGCAAATTTGAATTTATATAATGCAATTAATTTTATTTCCATTTATTCCATTTATTAAACCCGGATGCTATATGGAACAAAATATTTTAAGAGAACAACCCCAATACAAGGGGATATCGGTATAAGGGGTACATCAAGAAATCGGTTACTTTTCAGGGAAATTAACTTATAATACCTCGGAAAATTTTATTTTTTAAACTTGCATTCTTAATGACCCTAAACTAAGAAAAAATTCAAAAAATTATTAGTTTGAGATCGAGATTTTCAACAATTCTCGAATATATGCAGAAAATTCCTCGGGATTGGAATAATTTAATAATGCCGAATTATAGAGTAATTATTATTAGAAGAAATTTTGTGGAAAAAGAAAACTCTTGAATTTTAATGAACGTTTTATGAAGGACAAAACATTTAAAAATATTGTTTTTTTAGTAAATGCTTATAGTTTCCAGTTCTACAGATCCTAAAAATCTTACAAATTTAGACTATGATATATTTATTTATATTTTTTATTTTTTCTGACATTTTACCGACTTTCTCCGTACCGTTTTTTAATGTTTCTCATTTTGTCTGTTTTTAGCTGATGTGAGTTTAAATTTTCCAAAACTTCTTCAAATTGCAATTTTGTGATAGTGGAAAATTCAATAAAGATTTCCTATATCTTACGAAATAGGGCAACATTTTTAAAATTATGGGGACTAAAAATATATTGAAAGTTTGAAAGAAATAGTTAGAAAAGATGAAAAAAATAATTGATTTAAATATTCAAAAGTTGGAAATAATTCATTTAGACAATTGGGTTTCTAGGAAAATTATCGTTAAATCATTTGGAAATGAATCAATGAATCTGAACTCATTTATCAGAGTTAAGGATTTGTAAAATTGTTAAAGGATTATTTAAGAATTAAATAGAATGATTTTTATTATTTATTTTCACGGTTACAGGTTATTCGAATAAATCTCCCTAAAAAATTGGATTGAGATGGTAATTTTTGAAATTTCATACGCGTTAGAGCAGCAGTATGTTTTCTGGCACTCCGATTTTTTTCAGTTTTAATCATCGGTATTTGTTGGACTAGTCATGGCTTGATTTTTCGACCAATCTTGAGTCGACTTTTTCTTGACCAATTCTCAGGTATGTTCTTTGAGACATATGTATAATTGTTTCATGGCATTACTGTTGTAATTGTTGAAGCTAGATAGAATTTAGAATTATTCTCTCGGTTTCTCAGCAAGTTAGGAATTTCGAAAAATGAATTTATCTCTAGCAAATTGAATTACAATATTATCAAATTTCTATAGAGACATGGGGTAAGGTTTTTATCACTCTCCTCTCTAGGTTCATAATAAAAACCTAATCAATATTTTACGCTAAAATTACTTGTTTACAGTAACTATATATTTTATTGGGTAATTTTAAGACCAATATTCCAAGTTACAGACATCTTAGCAAAAGGTTAGAATTACATCCTATTCTTATTATGTCTTGCAGTTTTCTTAAATTTATTTTAATTTCCAGACATAGATTATCGAAAAAAAAGTGAAAATAGTTGAAATGAACACATAAATAGCATATAAAAAAAACCGTGAAAATCCTATAAAAATTACTTTAAAAAAAAATAGTATATCTCCATTCCACATCTACATAAAATATTCCAGCATAAACTTACACAATTTCCTTTTCACCGCAACTTAATGTGAAAAGTTTCGTGTTCAATATTTTTTTTTTATTTCTTCAACGCTTTTTCCTTGCTGTTATTCTAAATTATTATATACTTTTATGTCAACTAACTGTTACAACAAGTGCTTAAAGCTTGTTAAATTACAAGAAATAATATGTCAAAAAATATAACAATCATAGAATAAAAGGAAATTTTCTTGAAAAGTAGAAACAAGCTTGAAGATGAGATAATATACTTACCCAGATCAATGTGAAACTAAAATAGTAAATACTAATATCTTCTATAGTATTAGTTAAGGAACGGTAACGAATAATTTTCCAGAAGGAAAGAAAAGTTTATTACGTTCGTCTATATAATATTACATATTTATTTCGTTTAGGATATTATTTCAAAAGAGGATTAAACAATTGGATTTTACTACCGGATAACAAAGGTAAGAGGTATACTAAATTACTACTATTAAATTTATTATACAAAATTTTCCTTATATGCTATTATTATACCTACTCAATAAGCTATTTCGTAATCAAATAAAACTTATATATTAAAGTTATTATTAGCTGACATATTTTGTAAAACGAATCGATTCGATGAAGGAGTCGTATGAATTGTTTAACTATCTTTAAAGCTGTACTTTGAGACAAAGGAAAATTTGTCTCTAAAATCTAGATAATAATATAACCATAATTCCCCTGTAACAACAAAGGATAATGCGGTCGTAACCCACATCTAATTTCCACTTTTATCTAATAATTTTTATTCGTAAAATATGCCTTTCTTGACTAATAAAAATTATAAATATTTAATTTTAATTATAATTAAAATTGTAAACATCATGAATATCTCTTCGAACATAAAATTCTAAATATATAAGAAGAGCTTTAAAATATTAGAGTATAAATATAGGTACAGGTATATTAGGCAAACATAATTTTATATACATAAGGTTGCCAAAATATTGAAATTAGGGGATTATAATATAACCATCCGAACTTAAAGTTCATGGAACATATCCCTGGGAAGAACTACCTAATTAATTCGGGTAAAAATACAATTTCTATTGTCTATCATCTTATCCCTTTATGATGTTTAATAACAAACAAATGTATACTTATTCTAGCTGCTAGATATTAAATCCAGGGCCGTGTCTCAGATGTAGCACTTTAGGACCCGTACATTTTTGGGCCAGTAATTTCCTAAGATTTAAGATTTGATTATTACAAGTGCATATCTGTGTATATTCAAATTTTAACTGAAAGACTATAGCTACCCAAGTAACTTCGGAGGTTAAGTTTCCCATCTGCAAGGATCGTACGACCTATTTTGGGCTAAATTACGTCAAGGGGAGTTTACACCTTTAAAAATAAAAAATATGTGCGTTTAGACCACACTGCTGAAGTGAAACTTCTTTTGGGCAATTTAATTAAATTCGTGTTTCGTTTTCGGGTCGAAATGGATTTTGGCAAGAAAGAAATTCTGAGTCACCCTCTAAGAGAAATTTTTTGGGTTCAAATGGTTTATGGGTCCTCTGTAAGGAAAAAATATTGGGTCACCCTGTAAGAGAGAAAAAAACGTTGAGTCACGTTTTAAGAAAACCAATTTTGGGTCACCCTGTAAGAGAATAAAATTTTTGAGTAAAAAAAATTTTTGGGTAACCGTGTAAATTACTTCGGGTCACTTGCATTTCTGGTATCCCTAAAGGACCTAGAATACATCCCTGAAATTGTTTCTCGATATTTTAATTATGTACAATGTGATAGCACTTTGAACGAGATGGCGTGCCAGCCGAATCGCAGGTACTATCCGCTACCTACAGGGACTCCGAATTCTTCGCTTTAAAGCCGGTAAAAATGGTCAGTCCAGCTGTGGAATTTTGCTAATTGTAAGTCGAATCGTAATCTGCGCAGATAATAATTGTATGAAGTTTTCTGTCGAGTCGTATCGACTCGAATTAGCAACATCCCACAGCAACATGAAAGTGATTACTCATCTATCGTATAGATGGCGCAACGAGCTATTTTCTTCTAACTTTGTCCGCATTTTCTATATTTTGTAATGAAATTCATGATTTAACTGCACAATTCTGTTTTGTTCCGTTTCGATGCGCGTGATATTTTTCAAAAAAATAGCCAATACGCCTAAAAGTGATGATTATAATTACCCGAGTCGGCCACGAAAAGGAACATTATATGAAAATAAATTTACAATGGAAAATGAAACATCTTACGCTAGTACATCCGCTTAAAAGTTACAAAGTGTCGACAACGATGATATTGAAATAAATGTCGGTCATAGCCGAGTGTGGTCTCAGATTTAAGCTAATTGTCTCGTGTAACTGTGACCACAAACATCAGGTCCATTAGTTTTAACTACGTGTGTAGTAAACCGCCGAATTCGGGATTCGTGCCGTGAATATTTTCGTTGGGCAACAAAATCTATTACGAATTCCTTGAAACTTGCGAAGCTGTGTTACATCTTGCGATTTCCGGCGATGAGTCGTGGAAGAATAGAGGATTTTCGTAGGGAAATACAGCAACAAAGTATTGGACCTGCAGGTTAAATCTTCCTTCTGTCAAGCTTGCAGTACTTGTAAGTTATCAAGAGATTCTCCTGAATATGATGAATGGTTTGCAATACACGAAGAAAATTGCACTGCAAACCATTCCGGAAGCGCCGGCTAGATGGAAGTGGACGCAATGCGTGAAACGTTTTTACTTTTAGCAAAAAAAACTCGGCGTTAAATATACGCAATACATTGGCTAAGGGATACGCAAACCTTTAACGCTCTGCTTGATTTGGATCCGTACGATGGTGTCACCGTGGAGAAAAAGGAGCCACGTGTTAGCCACGTACAAAAACGAATAGGTTCCCGATTACGAGAAGCAAATACAAAGAACAAGAGGAAAAGGACAGGGCAACGGTGTATTATATGACTTGAACATATGAGGAAAGCGGTGTGGGCTACATTGTTTAATTTGCGCTTTACTGACAAAAACCCGCAGCATTAGAACTATCCGCTACGGACTTACACGAGTTTGTGTAAGTATCGTGTCGCTGAGGCACAGGATCAATTAGACTAAAAACGGTAGAAATAGCTGCATACACAATAGCTGCAAGCTTATTTAATGTAACGACTATTTTGCTATCCACAACTTTATGGAGCTTCTTGATATCAAAATAAGGCTAATTTGTAAGAACTTCGCTATTAATTCAGATAAAAGACGCATGGATAGAGCTGAGAGTGTTATGAGCGATTACGCAAAAGAGGTGTATTCGACATTGAGCAGCAACGACTCACATTAGCTGATTAACCGTAAGTTCTAAAAAAAATACACTTCAGTCGCATTTTCCTCGAATCCATGATTTTTAATGGGCGCAGCAGTCTAGCGGTTGAACCGATCACCCGATTTTGATAAAATTTTGGGGAAATGTATAAAACTAAATTACTGGGGCCATGAACTACTCGTTTTAAAAAAAGTCATATTTAAAATTATTTTTGGCAGTGTTTAAAGTTGAAAAAATGATTAAAAAATTACTATATTTTTCAAACAGCCGCCATTTTCAATTTAAACGGTAAAAATTAATTTCTTTAGTTTATGGGCCCGTAAAATCGAGATTGAATGCTTGTCGAATATATAAAAATCTGATCGCGGGCCGCGGGTTGGACAAACGCTGGTTTAGTAAAACCTTTTACTGCTGCGACCAGTGATGTTAACACAGGCCAAATGATTTACCCCCAACAAGCTTGAAAAATGCCCTTAATTACCCTTAAACCGAAAAGTTTATATTATGTTTTAATAAAATTGAAGTACCCCCCGGTCCAGTGGGGCCAATTCAAGAAATTCCTAGGGGGTCAAAGAAATTCTTCGGGAGGGGGAGGGTATGCCCATATTACAGCAATTAATTCTTATTCAGTTGAACAGATTAAATGTATAATTTACAATTTATTGAAATCATCATATATCACACCCCAATCCTTAAATTTCTGCAAACATAATAGTTCCTAAAAGTGTTACTGGCTTATCTGTTACTTCGAAACGTGCAGAAATTGTATTATTATTTTCATAGGACGATTTCGTCGTTGCATTAGATTATAAATAATTATTCTTTTGGTCTTCACATTTGTTACTACAGAAAAAATTTTCTCAGCTTCAGCATTAGAATGTGGCAGAGTCATGACCAATTTAGACATGCACAGAAATTCTGAAGTGAATGAAGTAATGACCGAATTTGAAAGAATGCGGGCTATGTTTTTTATTACCTCTTAGATTGCATGTAACTAAATTGCAATATTGGCTGGCTGCGTTTTGCTATCAAATTAATGAATGAGTTCTATTAACTCGATTAAAAAATGTTTAATCTAAAATTTTAAAATGCCCTTAATTTGCATCATTTTACCCTTTGAATTTCAAAATGACCTTAATTAAGGCTAATTACCCTCATGTTAACATCACTGGCTGCGACCACGGCCTATGCATGTTTAAAATTTCATATACAGCTGACTTATTGGAGAATTCTCCAGAATTTCTTTGATATTTTAATTTTCATTATTTTAATTTTTATATGGGGGTATGAAAATACCCTATGTGTTAGGTGCTGGGCACCCCTGTTATAGATATATAAAAAAAATCATTTAAATACATATATTGTATTACCTTATTTAACAGAAATTTTCACTGTATAAAAATAATTTATGTTAAAAAAAATGGTTGGGGGCCCGAAGATTTAAACCGGGCCAAGGCAAATCGCTTACCGCGGCCCTGATTAAATCTATGTCTATGTAAGTAGTCATAGACATAAGGAAATTGTTTGTTTCATTAAGTATATATTGAAAGGAAAAAAAATTTCATGATAAACAAACATGATACAATTTTATGCTTCAAGTGGTTTGCTTCTCTAAGGATAACAAGATCGGTAATTGAAGTGTATTCCAGAAAATTGATTAAATATTACTGGAATTTGATACAATACTCGTATCAAAGGATATATATATATTAAATACTAAAGTATGACTAAAGAAATGCTGATATTACCGTACATTAAATTAGTAATATTATATTGCAAAATATTCGCCTTTAAAATCATAATATAAATACTAGCTAATATCTCATAAAACATATAAGCTGTATTCTACCTCAACTTATTATTCATGTAAAATTGTATCCTTTATGAAAGGGCTTTTTCAAGTCATTATAAGTAAATGTTTGGTGGTAAGTATACATTTATATAGTCGAGAGACTTAATGCTCCTAAAATGTGTGTACTTATATTCCGTCTTAAGTAACATTATATCTGGGTACACATATTTTTTGGGGTTTACCCCCCACAAAATGGAACAATAGAAAGAAATACACCTTTGGGAACAGTCATTTACATCCATTACACAATATTACATGATGTACCTATAACCATCGGGAGGATCTATATTATACATATACATTTAACCCTCCCGACACCCAGCAGATAGAGAGAAAAAAAATCTTTCATTTTCTATATGTACCCCGGAGTACACAATCTCTTTAAAAGCCCTTTTATCGTGTGAAGCAAAAGAAAGTGCCGTGTATATGTATTATTAAATTGTGAAGAAGCAACACCATTTATTTACGAGTATAATATACACGAAAGGCACAAAAAATAAAACCACTTTCCATAGCGACACACATCCATTTTCAATGGGTATCTTAACGGCGCGGCGCGGCGGCACAAAAAAAATGATGAAGAAAAGAATATTTTTCTTTTAGTTCACTGATTCGAAGATTGAAAAGGTGCAATCATTTTGACATTTTGGCATCCATTACGAATAAAGAAAAACATCCCGATAGGAGGTCATATCACACCCCATATGGAATGTGGGTTAAGCAATTTATGTCAAATAAAAATTTATTTAATGGCACCAATTATAAGTCAGTCGGTGGTGTTCCTTCAATTAATTCTAGATGATTTAAGAAGAGTCATTTTTATCCTGATAATTAAGGAAATAGACTATTTACAAGAATAGTACATTTAAGTGAGAATACTAAAACTAAAAATAAATAGCATTGACGGAGCATATCGATCAGTTCATCGGAAATGAATAGATTTCAGGACATCGTTGAATGCATGCACTAGAAAGTAGTCGAACTATCAATCTGAAATATTTTTTAAGTTCTCAATTTTTTAGTTCTCAATCTTAATTTAGGGCCCGATTCATATTCTTTTATTTTATTTTACGGGTCTAGTACATTAAAATGGATATTTTTGTGTAACAGTACACAGCAATAAACGACAACACAATCGATATTCTTAAAACATACCTCGTTTTTCTGAAAACCATGTTTTGTAATGCGATGGACACGATTGCTCTGCCTATAATTCATGAATCACTTTGAATTTTTTTCCTGATATTTGTAGCTATATTTTTTTGTTCTTGAGGGAAGTCAATTTTTTTATTTCAAAAAATTGGAATTTATTTTAAATCAATAATATGAAAAAACGGGGAATTTTTTTAAACTTTTCTTAAGTAACTCACCATTTTTTAAAAACAATTTTTTTTTGTTTCCTTTTCATCAAGGACGAGATAAACTAATATACCTTTAATTTCCTTCTTTGGTTTTTTCAATTTCAAGAACACGGAGTTCCCGGAATCGAGTCCACCGCAACGCAGTGTTGATGTGGCACTACCATAAATTATGGGTAGCCATTTTGATTTTTTTTAAGATAGCGTGTATGGAACATGATAAATATATTAATTTAAATTAATAGAAGATTTAAAAGAGTTAGTGAATCAGGTCCTTAATCTCATTTTAAAATTTATAATTTATTTTAAATATTTATTTTTAATAAAGATAAATTAATATTGAGAAGTGTTTTCGTACTTTAATCAATAAGTTCGATTCTTAATACAGGATCAAACAGTACTTAACGATAATTAAGAGATTTTTTAGAAATACAATATTGGAAGAAAATAAATGTACACCACCATTTTTCCTATTTTTTAAAAATTATAATAATTATTTTATTAAAGAAAACTTACATAAATGAGCTTCACATATTTTATTTATGAAAATAACTAACGTTTAAGTAAAACTATAAGGGAGATGCCTACCGGCTGCGCCACTCTTAAGTTTATCTATATATACAATATATTAACAATATTTATACTATAATAGACTAACACTTTATTTATTCACTAAATAATAATTCAATTACCTTTATTATCTTTATTTAATCTAATACAAATTTACAAATATTTATTCAATTATTCTTAACCGGCTAACAACGACCGACGACTTGACTCAAATCTCTTTTTTCAATTGCAATTACGATCAGTCATTACATTATTCACCGATCGCAATTTCCCCCAAATGTACAATCATTTCATCATTAAATATTATCAATTTCAATTATTTCCAATTTTATTATCTTAATAAATGCATAATTGCATTTATTAAATTTGGAAAGGAAATAACCATAGGTTAGCTTTTTATAAATGTTCACACAAACGATAGGAGTATGTATCATGTAAATGTGAACATCTACCACCTCGACTCCAGGCTATCTGGGATATGACAAAAGTGATAATTTGGTAATACGATAATCAAGAGATTATCTTCGACACATGTGTTCAAGTATATAATGCCATACCTACTTGATAGCGATGTCGACATCACTCGATTATCTCGTCATGTTATTTGGATGATCGTCTTGCGCGAAATAAATCGTATGATTATAAATACAAATGTTCATTATATAGGTTATGCTCTGAAATTGAATTTAAATGATTCCAGGAATAGAAATTATGAAATTTATAATTTTCGCAAGGTCTTGATCTACGTCTTTTGCCATAACTTGAAAGATCTGTGTTTAATAGCTCGACTTATGAACAGGGTCGATTTTTTAAAAAAGTTTTTCCTATGATAACCTCACCGAACCCTATGGTTTCATTTCATATCATCAATCTTCCCGATTTATCATAGAATTTCCCGGAATTTTTAGATTTCCACGAAATTGCCAGGAAAATGTTAATTTTTGGAGAAAATAAATAAAAATTCAAAACGGATGATTTTTAAAAAATTGTCTTAATAAAATCTCTTTAAAAATGACTTAAAGATAATTACATTAAAAAAATGTTGGAAAAAAATGTTGTTATATCTTGGTACAAAGTTCGATCGAATTCATCGCATTTTTACATTGCTATTTGAACCAAGATTTTAAAAACAGAATTTGTTAACCAACCTCTGATGATTTTAATTTTATCAAATAAAGAATTTCATTCTTTTAATGAATCGGGTTTGAAATTTCATTACCAATATCTTCAAAACCATTGATTTCCCATAAAATGCTTATTCACGTGAAATTTAATGAAATTAATCCCTTAGCCTGACAGGATCATTTCCTTAGAATCAGATTCCCCCGATCGAAAAATGCCTAACAGCAATGTATAGTGAAGAATCATACGCTGCTGATTTTATGGGCGTTTGTAATTTGATTGCTTCTCATTTTCAAAAAGTTTATTCTAGTTAGAATCTCCCACAGAGGAGTAATTATGTTCCTATAATATAAGCTTGAAGGAAGTTCCAACATGAAGGAAGATATTTCACTAGATGAATAAACTTCCATTGATTTTGCTGCATAAATATTAAGGTTTCCGCCAGATTTAATATATTCGTTCTTGTTAGGTTAGTACACTAGTTGGGGTGGAGGAGGATGGTGTCCCAGATCCTCAATTAGGGTCTTTCGGCCCTTTTCCATAAAAAATTTAACACAAGTTTGTATATTGCATTTTGATTTTTTTTATTCTCATTAACTTTCCTGTTGGTATTACAATTTAGCATGTGATAATTGCGACCGCAGCAGTGCACTGTTACCAGATCTATATCGTCAGGAAAGATCCATCTTGTTTAATTTATTTTACTATTACTACGTTACAATTATAGTGCCTCTTTATCGAATTATATAATTAGTACTGCTGCGGTAATATACAATGCATTTATACATATTTGTATAATTTTTATTATCGCCTAAATTTATATAATGCAATTTTATTAATTTTATTTCCATTTATTCCATTCCATTTATTAAACCCGGATGCTAAAAATTGTGAAAATATACTTATAAAATGTTCATTTATTCTTGAACACATGCAACAATATGTGTTTGTACAGGAAATATGCAAATATATGCTCAAACGATATAAGCTTATTTGCCTAATTTCGTTATGAAACGGATAAATCTCAAGTCGTAAGATAAGCCAAGAAATATATGAATTTACATATTAATACTAAACCTAACTAACCAGCAATATCTGAGTTCGTAGTAAGAGCTACGTAAGTAATGAGACTGATATTTGTTTTGATAAAAATAAATTGATCCCCACCCTGCAGATTTGTACAATTCTAGTTATTCTAAATAAAAGTTTGTATTTACGAATCTTGATGGTCTTTCGCATACATCTAACTAATTCAACGAGAATTATTTTAGTAGAAGAAAATTATCACAAATAAAATTCATACTTGTGAACATATATTTAGGAGTTATTTTTTTGATTTTATTATTATTATCCTTTTCCGAGTTTTTCATCTTAAATTCATGTCAGGCATAACTTTTTGCTGTTATGTAACTCTATCGGAAGAAATGTCTATGTCTATGAGGATTTAACCTAAAAAATAGCTAGTCCAATTTCATTGAAAAATCTGTTCCCAAGTGTAATTTATAAAATCAATATTTATATTATATACCGGACTGTATTAATGTATTTACGTAAAATGTATTATATACGAAAATAGAATATTCAATAAATTATTTTTAAAATTCTATTTATGGGATTAAAATTTTCGCATATGATTTATAACATTTATTTTATTGATAATAAATAAATCAATTGATTCTGTATTTATTTTCATCAATGGAAATATTGTGAAACGCTGGGATTGTCACAGAGAATTTTTATCAGAAATAAAAATAGAAAAAGCGTATTTTTTTTTGGTTTAATTGCGAAAGCTGTCATTACGTTCCCAATCCCATGTGAATAATGCGATAACTATTATTAACTAAATGAAAAATTGATTTTTTATATGAAAATAGTTAGTAGCCGTATATGAAATTATTCATAAATTAACTCGCAGACCGATAGTAATACATTAGGGTAATCGTAGATAATAAATAAGTGAAAAACCTATAATTTAAAAACCGAAAAAGAAAACTTTTATAGAAATTTAAGAAAATAATATTTCTGGTATTATGAACGATTTTCCTCTATATTTATGACTTTATTCCATTTTTCCCCCTTGCTTTATTTAGCATTTTACTAATGATGTATGTTTGTAAGCTGCAGGCAAATGTAGGATATAACTTTAGAATTTTATATTCAAGGAAGAAAGAGACATATTGAAAAAAAAGGTATAGCTAGGAATAGAAAGGTATAGGTAGGAATACATTTTATTTTTCAGGATCCCAGTATTTTCCCTATTTTTTTTTTTTTCCTTTTTTTTATTTGGCCTCGTTATGGTGGCCAAACGATGGAGAAAAAGTCAAATTTTATTATTTAAAAGGTCGTTTATATTTAAACCGCATGTACTTCGATATCAGACCTTTTTGCCTGTGAGAAAATCTAAAAATGTAGTCCATGTATGATTTTCCATCTCTTTTTACCAATAAGTTTTTCTCCAAACATATGATCTTTGGATTCTAAATTTTTTTTTTTACATCTGGTGGGTATTTCCAGCCCGAAATGTCGGCTATGTATAAATAATGACGTAAAAGTTGTTCCTCTGGGGCATAATAACCTCTGAATTGGAAGGAAAAAAGAGACATTTTCGAGGCTATATTTTTAGATTTTGATTATTTGCTTTAACAGAAATGCTTCCCGGTTTTTCATTTTGTGGGATATTTTATTTAAATATTTTTTGTTTAAGTAATTTATTGAGGGTTAAGCAGATATCTAATCTCGCAAAAACAAGATTATATACGTTGGTTGATTCAAATAATTTTTTGTTTTGTTTGGTTTAAAATTGGCCTTGCGATAAATTTCAGTTTTTAGTTTGTATAGCCAAGGGCATATAATCATAGGTTAGCATATAAGATATACATGGATGACTTTACCATACCGTTCATAAATGAAGAGCTGTTTGGTTATAATCGAGCTTAAAAGATATATGAATATTTTTTCCATTTCACTTAATCAACGATTATTTCATGGCTAGATACACAACCCAATAATTTTCTTCGGATCTAAAAAATTTTAATGATGGAGAAAATTTATAAATTAATTATGAAAAAATACAAAAATATCGAAACTAAACTTTTTCTAGAAAGGTTCAGCAAAACTTAAAAGCTCCTACATAGGTTTATGTTCCGAGCCATATTTTGTACGTTTTGAAATCTATTTTCTATCCAAATAACGATCCTTTAACGAAATTTCAAATTATCTCAACAGAAAGCTTCAAAAATCTCGAAAGCTCATGGAAAGCATATATGTATGAAAAATTTCCGGCCGATAGCTAAATTTTTCAAAAAAAAAGCATGAATTTGCGTTCAATTTAATTCATTAAAGCTTTGGTAGAGATTTTAACTTTCCACCCAGCTTTTTAACGAAAGTTTCCGATTTCATTTAAATTTATTAATTGCGAGATAAAATAGATTTGGTAATGAATAATATAATATTTTAATTAAAAGATTTGGAAGAGCTTTAAGAAGTTTCTTAAAGCTCGTTTAAGACAATTTTAAATTTCAATGTAGGCATGTATAGGCTCAGAACGTTTTCTGTACCACTTCTTCAGTGCGGAAGTAGGGGGTAAGACATGATATTTTTATAGTTCATAATTAAGGACCAGCCTAGTGGTCTAGTGAACAGTTGAGTCTACAGTAGTCGTTAACATGATCAGATTCATGAAGCATAGGATTATAATTTCCCAGTTGGGCTCACCTTCGGCTCACAATTTCCTAGTTTAGGCTTCAAATTGCCTAGTTTTTGACCGTCTTCTTCTAATGGAAAATATTGAAAATAAATGAAAATAAAATCCCCTGTGGGTATCCCAAAAATCTGGAAAATCCGCTGAAATTTATTAAGTCAACTAAAACACAGCATATACCTATTGCGAATGACATCATTTCCATTTTATATTATGTTATCTTATATTTTATATCTATTACAGGTACTAAAGGTTGTAAATATTGATAAAAGCTCCCTACTAGAACATACTACCTTTGCAGGGAAAAAAGACGTTTCTACATTTGTTTAAAAGCGAATCTATTATAAGAATTTTTGTTCTAATTCTTACGTTACCGATACGTCTGTTTTGCTTACAAAGGCTATGAAATACTAGTGATACTGTTACTATGCAAACTTAATAAAATTTTAATATCTTTCGAAAGAGGTATTAGTGATAATACTGAACTTATACTAGCAGTCGGTATATAGTATTTGTGTAAAGAAAGAGAATATTGAGCCGAGTTTTTCAATTCTTCGTGTACATATAATTCAATTGAATATAATCCACTTATAATTTAATTGATTTAATACCGAGTGTAAGAAGTAATAGTTCTATAATTCTGAAGTTATTTTTTTTTTGTATTGAAAGAAGAAATGAAATGTTCGTGAATAATGAAACAATAATTTCATTTCCCACCGAATACCCACATAATTAGTGAAAGTATATTTCACTATTATATAATATGACGATAGTAGTTATTTATAATATAATCAGGGTTTAATAAAAGTTGGATTTCTTTTTTTTTTATTTGCAGAAATCTAAAGGTCTTATAAAGGGATTGTTCTCCCTTTTTCGGATCATTTATTTTTTAAATAAATATCCGTTCTTATGAACCCATCAACCTATGGAGAAGTTAAATCGGTTGAACAATATTCGATTGATTAACTCAAATCAAAGAATTTACGACTTGTAATACTACATTTTCTGATTATAATTCAGAGAAATTAGGTAATTTGAAAAATGATCCAAATGGATATAAATTTTTAATCAATTTTAAATTAATAAATTTTCCGAACAACATTTCATAATTTTATTGTTGGAGAATTTTCTCATTTACATAATTAAACAATAATTATTATATTTTTTATGACAAGTTGTAATCCCAATAAACGTAACACTACAATTATTGCTTTTCATAATGGAAAACTCGCATAACATGAGCTCGCGATTATTAAATCCATTCCCCCATATGGTTTTTGTCTCATCAGAACATAAAATTGCTTCTATCGAATTAACAAGCAACGATGATATTCTATCGCAGGTATATAATCAGCTAAAAATTTAATGGAATTTTATAATTTTGACAACATAACACGGTTTATTGTCAGAAAGTTTAATCACATTAAAGTTTACTGGATATGTTAGATCTCTGATATCAATAATAATAAATAAGAAGTCATTGGCATTCATATAAATTTCCTTTGTTTATATTTGGCCTACATTATTGAGGTAAAAATAACTCCAATAATTATAAATAAAATATGACTTTCCAAAATACTTTTCACTTACATAATGAATAAACCGAATTTTTCGGATTACAGAAAATATTTTATTAAATTAAAATCAACGCCTCTTTCGATAGCCCCGAAAAAACAAGGAATTAAGAGGTAGAGGTTTTCGAAAAATAATGAATGAAATAAAATATTCTGTAATAAAAATAATAATTTATAAAGTCTATGTATTCCATTATATTTGTATACTATTTTACATAAATAAAAGGATAAAAATAATTTTGATTCGTTAAATAAAATATAACATAAAGAGAAGTCTAAAAATAACGAGCGCTGTAAATTTTTTATTATATAAACAAGGATGTATCGAATACCAAGAGTTCTTCCTTTCATCCAAAATAGGAAATTACAGAGATTGTTGAAAAATTGTTAAGAATAAAATAAAGAAAAGTTCAGTTATCTTAAAGTTCAGATTACCGATGTTAAAAGTTATATAATTTAATAGTTTAAAACTTCGAAAAGTATAAGCTGAATTCGTATTCTAGAATCTAGAGTTCAAATTAAAATAAGACAATTTTACTGTAAAATTAGGAAGTCGATTTTCAAATCCACGAACTTTGTTGATTTCACAAATTTTGCATTAAATACTATCCGGAAAGAGATATCAAGTCGATGTCGTGTATACTGGATATGAGTGCCATACGGCCCTTGTCATGAAATTACGAGAAATAAATTTTTATTTGATTGAGGTCTGGATAATTTCAATAATTTTAAAGAATCGTTGAGAAGAAATGAAGGATTAAGGACTAATTTCATTTAGAATAAAATCAACTTTTAATTGTAAGCTCCCAAAGAGCTTTCTGGGCTTTTAACGTTTTTTTTTTTTGGAAAACTTGAAACTCCGGTTAAGGATCGTATATAGATAGAAAACACATTTCAAAACGTATGCAATTATTTTCGATACTCTAAGCTTTTCTTGAGCTTATAATGGTTTGGGAAAGCTCTGGCGAAAATTTCAAATTTCATTTAAATTTAATGAATCGGATAAAAATTTGGTTCTAGATTATATAAAATAAACTTTTAATTCTAAGCTTTCGAAATCTCGGGACTTTTTTTGGAAAAACTTGAAATTTTGTTAAAGGATCATTATCTAGATAGAAAATCATTTTCGAAACGTACGAAATTATTACACAAAGCTTTTCTTGAGCTTATAATAGTTCAGGAAAGCTCTCGCGAAAATCCCATATTTAATTTAAATTTAATGAATGAGAATATTCCAAATTTTATATAAAATCAATTTTTAATTTTAAGCGTTCAAAGAGCTTACTGGTCCTTCGACGAATATGTAATAAATAAATTCGAAAAAATTATATATAGTCCATATAATGTTGGGCATAGCAAATTAAAAGTACCTCAATTAAAAATTTATATCATTTGCCTGTAGTACCAGGCCCAGGCACCTGTTGTAATTTTCACCTTTATCATCAAAAGGTTGAATTTAAGAATTATTTATCAAATTGCAAAATATTCGTATTCATTTTCGGACGGCCATTCCGATGAAATTATCATTTTACAATAAATTGACGAAGGAAAAAATAGAATAATTCTACGAATTTCATAAAATTTCAAAATTTCGGAATGGATTTGAATAAGCCATAACTTAGATGATTTACATAATTTGAGGCGATTTATGTTACAATATAGATCGTGCGATAGATAGATAAAAAAATCGAATTTTGAATTTTTTTTTTTTTTTCTATGAAAAACGAGTACTACGAACGCATCGAAGGACTTCTGTATGGTCCTGGAATCGCTAACTATTTGGTAAGCCGCTGTAATCATAGATTTATCGTGCGTCAAAACGAGTTTTTCTCGTCGAAACTACGTTTTTTAAATTGGCGGGCAAGATAACTCAAAAAGTTCTCAACCGATTCTTATGAAATTTGGCACACGTCTTTTCATAGTATTAGCTTCTAGTTGAATCTCAAAAATGCCAAAAAAATTTTCAAAAATTTTCATTTTTGATCCAAAAACCATCGAAAAAAGGGTGAAAATCGGACTTTTTTTCTGAGGCGTGCCAATTTTCGATTTTTTGACTTTTCTGTTTTTTATTGGTTCAACTAGTAGAAGATACATGTTTTATGAACATGCTCAAACCAAAATTCTTGATTTCAGATCGCTGTAACAGAAACTAAGAATACCGCCGATTTGATGCCTTTCGCCGCGAGGGTCTCAGGAGATTAGTTACTACGGCGGCCATTTTGAAAAAAAAAATAATAAAAATCTGATTCTTGTATTTTAAATGAATAAACATACTGAATTTTAAAACGATTAATTTATTCCTTCCCTTTTAAATAAGTCTCTGAAAAACGGTCAAAATTCAGTCGATAACAGGCAATGGTGATTTTGTAGGAAGTACGAGGCTAAGATTGAGAAGATGGTCTATCTAGGAAGCACCATAAATGATTCATGGGACCATTCATGTGAAGTGAAATGTCGCATACAGCGAGCCCGAGTAGCCGTCGTAAAACTAAGAATAGGGCTATGCAGCCGCGATTTAACAATGGAATTGCGAGTACGATTGGTGAAATATATCGTATTTTCTATACGTGCCGATATTCTTTTTATATGGTGCCGAATCATGGACGGTTTCTGAAGCAACAATGAAGAAGTTGGAGGCGTTTGAAATGTTGATTTATCGTCGAATGTTACGTATTAGTTGGACTGATCGTGTAACTAATGAATGTGTCCCACGTCGGATGAGAAAAGGACTAAAAATTACCAAGACTGTGAAGATACGTAAATTAAATTATTTTGGACATATCATGAGGAATTCGAATAAATATCGAATTCTTCAAATCATAATGCAGGGTAAGATACATGGAAGACGACCTCCAGGTAGAAGAAGAACTTCATGGTTGAAAAATCCACGTGTATGTTTCGGACAATCGAGTTCCCAGCTTTTTCGAGCAGCAGTCGACAAAGTTGTAATAGCCAATATGATCGCCAACGTTCGGTAACCGAATAAGGCACATGAAGAAGAAGAATGATTTTTCTAGTTTTTATGAATATTTTCTCTACATTTGCTAACTTCTGCCAACTTTTCCCAAATTTTCCAACTTTTTGTAGATTTTCTGAATACTTTCAACCTTTTAATCCAGATTTTGTTTAAATTTAAAATTACAGATTTGGGAACTTAAATTTATCATTCTTCATTTCATTCCATACCGGACCTGACCACATCCCATCTATTAGAAAGAAAACTAAATTTTTCCTTAAACAAAAATCGACTGAATGAGTACAACTTTCATTCATAAGTTGGAATTGATTTCTATTATATATTTCTATTTTGCAGATTCACGTTCATTTGTGGAATTATTAACATTTCCTTTCATTATTATTATTACTTAGGATCATTACGAATATATTGTTTCGTTGTAAATATGATAAGAAAAAAACAGCGATATCAAAATTGTATTCTTCTCCAAACTTTCAATTATGATAAGAAAAATAAATCGATAATCCATTTAGTTTTCTGATGAGATTTTCAAATTTATCCCAGGGTTATCTGACCTCAAACGAGAGGAATTTTTTTCAAAATACATCCGATATAATAGATTTTTAAGGGATTTATTGAAGGAACAAGTCTATTCGAATTGGTTCTCTTTTTTTTTTTTTTTATTTGCGTAAAAATATCACCAATCCATCATGTACTTTCATCACAATTTTTTCGATGAATAATATTAACCAAAATCACCCCAAAATCCAAAAAAAAAACCATGAAAAGCTTTTTTTTTTCAATAACATCCCCATCGACTTCGACGGGAAAAAATCCATAAAGATAATTTTTCATTTTCATTCAGGGTGTATCGGAGAGAAAATACGTAAAGGAAGATATTTCATTGGCATTGGATTGGTGGGGGGTATATAAAAATATAAGTTATTTAGAATTTTGATGATAAAGCTTTTGTGGTTGCAAGAAAAAAAAATACTTTGAACCTAATATCAAACGTGGCCGGCTTTCATTATTCACATACCATTTGTAAGGTTTTCAAACATTATTGAATCCCATCTATAATGCGGGTGGTAGGTACTAACGAAAAACTCTTTTAACATTCGGTAGAGATCAACTAAAATAGAAAATGGAAATTCCCTTTCTAGATGGAAAAACCATCCATATATTGTATTAATAAAGAAAAAATTGTTTAAATATTTGTTACGAAAATTGTTTAAACAATCATTTAGCTTCCGTCACGATATCATGCTACCATCATATTATTTTGTATTAGAATGTTTGAATCGGATGGATGAAAGGATGAAGGCAATATTTTTCCGCCTTCTTCAAACAGAAATATTTAATGTTTGATCAATTCCATTTCGTTTGTAGCTTTTTACATGACACGGAATATTATGTGTTTATATACCGAGTATTAATACCTTCGAACATCGATATATAGGAAAAACGGGAAAAACTAAACATTAACTCGAACCCATCCTTTATATTTAAGCCTTATTGAGGGCAGTATATACGATAGTCCTTATATCCGGAAAACACGAGTATCAAAAATATTACTTATAAGTATAAACAAAGATCTTGTATAGATTGTCTCGAATATATTGATTACGAGTATATTGCCTCCAGGAATCAATATTTTATAGAAAAATACAGTAAATTTATATGGTTTGTAGAGCTATTAGATAATATCTAGAAAATTTTGATAGATAAGCAAAAGTAATGTCTAATAATATCTAGAGAGGAAAGAAAAATAAAAGGAAAAATATACTCGTATTACCATTTATGATATTTTCGATGATGATTATGGGAGGCTCGATTGGATTTATTTTTATTATTATGATGTGATTGCTTCCAAAATAGTATTATAATATAAAATTTTCATCGAAAACGAGTGGATTGGTAATGTAAAGATTTTCGGATTTCCCTGGCATTGATAAAATAATTTGTGGGAAATTTGCTTGATATTTAATGTGAAGAAAAAATAAAATAAATGTTCGAAAATCAATTCAATTTGACAATAAATGAAATATATTCATAAGAAGGTCATTGCCAAAACGAACTAATATTTACCAATCGAATTGAAAACAGGGGAAGTAGGAAAAGTTGATAAAAATCCACAAAATTTCCGATTCAGTAAAATTAGACCAAAAAAGGTGTTTCTATAAAATAAGTATCGGAAAGCTGAAATGTAGAAACGTTATTTTTGTGGTTCTAAATAATATCTGAAAGATCCCCATCGATCCGAGTCCCGTTAACGATTCCACGCGGGATCAAAAGTCACGTTTTTCGTGAATATCTTGTTAGTAGATAGGCTAGGAGAGTTCGAGCACACTTTTCCGGCAAACTTCGGCAATCTTCGGGAATCTTCGGGTTTTCGGG
>JANTOP010059330.1:0-22771 GCA_027564815.1 Symmerus nobilis | reverse complement strand
ATATGCGCTTGTATTTCTCGTCTCTCTTATCGACGCTATTATCGTTAGTCGACTCCCCAACATATTCACAGCCTAAGGAGATTATAAGAAAAGATACATTATAATCCAAAATACTTTATCTTTATATGCAATTGGATATCCAGTAAATTTTGGAAGAAAACATACTAATATTCTCATCGTTGTTTTTTTCCATTGTTAGCGGCTTAGTAGTTATCAAGAGTGGTGACAACTGCTAAATACTATTTTTCCTAACTTTACAAAGGTTTATTACAAAAATCAATTCATTTCATTCAATTTATAAAATTGTACAAAATAAATTATTTAATTTATTTGGTACAGCACTACATATGGTATACTGAGAGGAAGAATACTGCATATCTATAAAATATATGCGGTACTTAAATATTTGGTAATGTTATGTAATATTATTTTTATTACATTTATTTTATCAAATGTACCTAATAAGAATTATTAGAGTGGCTATTTAATGATGAAATTTTTGAAGAAGCAAGATTCATAGCCCATACCTATACTAATACCATAAATAAAACAAATTTACACAAAAAACTAATTATTTGGTATGTTCGACCTTAGATCCTGGGATTCGCTTATCGCATTTTAGATTTTTTTTTAAATTTCCGTATGTTAAGAGCCACTCTAACTCGTTACATTTACATTGTTCCATAAGCAACTAACAAATTCAATCAATAACTTTATAACGATATGGTAAATATTTACACAAAATCAATAAAATGTCGTATTAAATATCGTCAATCATAAAAATTGTTGAATGCCTGATTTAATGGTCAAATTGTATATTGTTACATATTTATATCAGTGATAGAGCCTTTTAGTGCCTGCGTACAATAAAACCTCAATTTTTAATAGCGTAATGTACCGAAGGACCCATGAAAATTAAAAATGAAATATGTTGATATAATGTATATCATTCTGATATGTATATTAAATTCGAGGATATCTAATCAATGAATGATATTTTCCCAAATGGTTTCCTTAAATGGTCATTACCATCATAATCCGATATTATCACAACCTACATTGTCCTATAATTATAATGTAAACGTAATGAGATCTGAACCAGAATTTAAAAATTCGGAAACATAGTAGGTTATGTCTATTCTAAAGCAGACTAATGGAATAACATCTCTGGAATAACTTTAAGGCCTTCCGATAATAAACCTAAATTAGCATTCCTACTTTTAGCTAATAAATTAGTCTTAGAAATTCAATAATTATAACTGTTACAAAACCTTACTCCAGACTTATCGTTAATAACAAAATATTTTGAATAAATACGGACGGCCGGCCTACCGTTGTTTGTATCAACAAATGTGACTAAAAACTATACAATTTCCTTAAAATAAGAAAATTTTATGATAATCGTACTAAAAATTAGAGACTTTCAGGAAAACTAACAAATTTCTGGAGAATTATATAATTTTATGTAAATCGTAAAATAAAAAATAAAAATAGGTTTCTATTGAATTCCAAAGAATTTATGAACATTGGAAAATTAATTAGTAAATCGATCGTATTATATAATTCTTATTTTTTGAATTTAACCGAACTTTATAGATTTCATAAAATGTCCGATGGAAATGAAATTTTTCGATTCCCAAGCAATTATTAATTTTTATAAAATTTTCAGATATTGATGAAATGTTGGCATGTTTTAATTAATTCTCCGATTTCTAAGAAAATTTCTTTCAGATTGATTTCAGAATTTGAGGAAATGTTAAAATTTACATACAATTTTGTGACTTTGAAAGAATTTTCCTATTTGGATAATATATGCTGGTTTTCGAAAAATTTTCCATTCGCTTAATGTTTCGATTTTATTAAAATTTGAATTTTAATAATATTTTATCTAATTTGCCTATCCTAATTATAAATTTTTTCACAGAACGAGAAATGGTAGTAGATTCAATAATTTTATTGGTAAATCCAAATATTTTCATTGGTGTTTTTCATACAACAGTTCAGACAGTTGAAATGACAATAGAAAAACTGTTGGTTTAACAGTCAGAATTTTAAATGTAATAATTGTAAAATTAAAAGTTGAAGAATAATAAGAAAGACTGCGGAATTTTTTATATTTATGTTGTAAAACTAACAACTTCATATTTATTTTAAATACGAGAATTTGTAAAAATAAACGTATGTACGTAGATTATTGAACCAAAAATATATATTTTAAATTCAAAAGCTTATACCGTTAAACTGACAACTATTATTTTTAATTCAAATGTTCGAATTTTTGATTTCACTAAATGGGTAGGGGTATGAGGAGAAATATTGAAGGTTTTAAACGTAATTTTTTATTATAATTAATAATTTTATTAATTCTTAAAATTTTTACAAAAATTTGAAAGTTGAAAACAGAAATTGTAGAATATACATTAAGGTGGCCGCCAAATGTATTGAAGAAAATTTTGGAACGCCAATTCTAGTACTCATAGGCTAAAAACGTTCGATTTGCTACAAAACTACAAAATAAAGCGATTGGTTTCGTAGCGATTGATGAAATTTTAGAACTCGCTCACGAGCCCTAAAATTTGAAAAAAGCGTTGAAAGCGACCCCTATAAGTTTTTCATCATTTTTCATAATATTTAACAATAATATCAGTTGAAACAATGTTGATAGCTACGTTAAGATACGATAAACGTATTCTATGTAAATTTACCTTTTCAAAATAGGGTGTAGCGTTTTTGTACGACGAATTTTTCGAGCAAAATATGATATAACGAAGAATAAAAGTTCTTGCATTTAATTCGAATAAAAGGTTTTCGAAACTACAATTTTTACCTTTAGTTTTCATTTCTTCTAAACGCCAAACATTAAAAGCGTAATTAGTTAACTTAACAAATCAGTTCATTTGGAATGAAAGTAATACTTGTTGTTCTGAAAGTGGAAAATAACATTTAAATGTATACTTTTAACAATTTTAGAATTGTAAAATAAACAACCCTACTTTAATTTTTTAAGTTTTAATTAAATTAAGTATTTATGATTAAATGTTAAAAATATTTAATGATTATAATTTAACAATTCTTACTAATTTTCCAACAATTTTTCAAATTATTAGAAACAAATGTGTAAGACTATTGTTTTTAAAACTCATTTTTCGCTCTTTGTATTTAAAAATAAACGTCTTCTTTAAGTCCCTTCTATCATATATCATTTGATTAAAATCCAATATTATTTCCGCTCTCGTTTCCTCGTCAAATTATACCTTTTATTTTGAATGTCCGTAAATTTAAATGAATTATTTGAGAACTATTTCAATTTTTAATTCTTAATCAAACTTTCCGATTTTATTTAATTTTTCAATTTTCGTATGAAATTATTTATTTTCAATTTTATTATTTTTATCAAAATTCTCATTATTGTGCAATCAGACAAATATAATGTTATCTCTGAGATATTAACTAAAAATCGGCTGCAGTTGCTTTCTATAAATACCAGACTATAATGGTAATGAAAAAATGCTAAATCCCCATCCCTTGGAACCTGTTTGGCTGACATGTGGAATAGTATTCATAAATTCATAAATCCATTTAACTTTTCTACGTTTCATCCAAAAAAGACCCCAAGCCACCTGTATAAATATTTAGATGTATTCACTTATAAGAACTTATCAGACTTTAAATAATGCGGATCATTTTCCAAAATAAAAGGTTATTTTCGGCCTAACTACCTTTTAAAAACAGATGAGAAATATTCAAATAAAAAAAATTTAATAAAACTCAAATTGTTCAACAAAAGTAAGAAATTCAAATTTGCTTATTTTATTTCTAACAGCCTCCAATCAATCTTTCCGAAAGATATTTTTCATTTTTAACCGAATTAGTTCCGCTAGTAGCAGATTACGTTAACCAATTCGCAATCAAAAAAATTCTCTATTTAAATTCAACAATTCTTTAACCAATTGTTAAGCGAGTGGAAAACCCCACGTCGAGAAACATCCAACACCCTAATTTTAAGGGTTTTGTTTAAAAGAAAATATCAAACCGCTATTATATGTGTACTGATTGTATACCGTATGTCATTAGATAAAGTATCCAAATACAGTTTAAAGACCTTTACAACATATAATGTATGCTAAGCGATAGTGGGAATGAATTCTGATCCCGAATTGTTCTCAAAAACCGAGAATTTATTGTAATGTCTCAGATAAATGTTGTGGCGTACAGCAAAACTAATTCTGAATATTACTAAAATCGAGGGATGATTTTTTAAGGGAAACAGACAAATTCTCGAGAAAGTGTAGGGTTGAATATAACTTTAGAATGTTTTATCGCAACAAATTTATAAATATATATTTACCCTATACGCCCAGCAAATAGATTTATCACTTTCGTGATATTTTAACAAACCAACTTCTTTAAACCAGTTTTTAACTTTTTACGAGCTTATATTTTACGCAACATATAGGGATGGATGTTTAGGAACTTTTTACTAAATATATTTCTCTTGTTCATAGGGTTTTGTCTGTAGTATCTACCCGCAAACATACACGAATTCTAAAAGTATGAAGCAAGAAAAAAATCGTAACAGATTATTTTGATAAATTGCAGTCACTTAATCATATTTTTGTTTCAAAATTTACACAAATGAAAGGAAAAAGGAAACCATGTGGATTTAGTAAAAGAAAAATCCTTAAATTTCATGGCGAAAGATAATACGAATGCCGCAAAGAGCTGTCGGTTTTTATAAGATAACATTATTTGCAAAGTGTAAACCTGAAGAGAATATTTGAAGGATATTTCCAAAGATTATGGGAATACATTTCCATATCAAGTAGTAGAATTTATCGCACCATTCCCGAATAGAATTTCTACTATTTTTTCTTCAGTGTATAGTTAAATTATTATTAAGAGTAATATGTTATTTACTACATTATTAGCATACCCGACCCATTCCAAAATATTCAATAAAATCGTATCGATAATAAACTACATCATTATTTTTTCAATATTTTATCAATATATTATAATAATTCAGACCAGAGTGTTTATTTTTCTTCCTTATTTCTCTGAATAAGTGAAATTTATTTATATATTTTTACATTCGATTTATTTATGGAAATCCCTAAACATGTTCTGTCGTACCTAAAAATGACATCTTGAAATTGTCTTAATAATCATTCCATTATATAAATTCAACCACCCGCTTGGATATGGTCGTATTGTAATCGTATTGTATGATGACAATATACGTAACGTCCTTAGTCCTTAAAGACTAAAATAGTCAGCATGTTCTTTAAATGTAATATCTTTATCAGCCATTCCACACGATAACACCAAATATATAATGATTAGCAATCGAAAGGAGACGGGTGCCTTTTTGGTATGGAATGGCTGTACACACAGCAAATGTAATAAAGGATCTGAATAAATGTAGGACAACCAATATGCTTATATGCATATCCATATAGATAACCTATATAGGTTAAGTTCGTATTTAAGAATTATGATTCTAAATTTAAGGAGATAAAAATACAAAATCAATGCAAGGTTGTTACAAATAGGGACAAAGGCAACAGATCTATCTGTTCAAATAATATTTTCCTTTGTTTCCTTCCATCGATCAGATTGTTTCCGTTCTATTTCATGCTTCGAAACAAGTTTTATATGAAAATATTCTATATTTATAGGCAGTGGGAATAAATTGTTCATGAAAACGATTTTCAACTCTTATTTATCTTCTGCAAAGTTATTATTAAATCATAATCAATAAGGACCTCTAATCCCCATATCTCCACATTAGTATGTGAGTATGGAAAATGATGTTGTAAATAATATGTATTATTTATGATTTATTATTTTTATATGATTAATGCTATCAACGGTTGTAGGACGTGTTTCGTCAAATATAGAATATCGATTGACTTGAAACCAATTTTATATATGTACGTACATGATTAATAATCCAAACAATGCTAATAGTATGATTGTTTTCCAGGGAAAAGTCTTTACCGGAATTATAAAATTTAAGATAAAATTCAGGAAAAATAATCAAAGCAGATTCCTTATCAATTTCTTGGTATAAAGATAATATGTTGTATATCTATTCATATACTTACTTATACATATAAAAATACCTAAAAGGAAGAACTAAAAAACCTCTGCAAACCAACTAACGAAAATAAAGGATATTATGATATGAAAATAAAATTACGTGATTAATGATTTTTTAATCACTTCATGGTTGTGTGAATTTGATTAATATTACTTTACTTATTTAGTGTCAGTTATATCCATCAAAATAATTTCCTTCCAAACAGTACATTAGTCTTCATACAATATGTAATGATATCGTTTAAGGACATTCGTTATAGGATGAAAAAGATTTCAAAGGGAAGGAAATATTAGTTTTCATAGAAAACAAGGATAAATAATACATATGTGTTGACAATTAATATTATTGTCAAACATGTAGAGAAATAATGATATGTAATTATACTTAATTAATAGATGTATAATAAATGGTATTATTATTGATTAAATAAATCGCATTATATCGCAATAATATGTAAGACAGTAAGTATAAGGTTATTAATAAAGGAATGTTATTGATAATATATTATTATAGCAAAATAGAGAACCTATACATTTAATTTTGATATCTATATTTGAATTTGCATTATGATTTATTTTCTGGGAAGATATTGCATAATGAAGCAATTTTAGTAAGATAAATTTCCGTCTTTCTAGCGAAACGTAATCAAACCAATAATCATCGATCAAAGTACAGCTCTTTCCAAAAACCTACACCTGAATACAGTGTCGTGCAGTCTAAGGCGCAGAAGGCGCAGAAGGCGCCGAGCACACCTAAAATTAATTTACTTACTAACTTTGTCAATAATCATCAAGCTTTGGACAAAGCTTTTAATTAAAATATAATATTATTTTATTCATTTACAAATCTATTTTATTTCTCGATAAATAAATTTTATTGAAATCGTTAAAAAGCTTTGTGGAAAATTAAAATTTCTGCGGAAGCTTTAATGAATGGAATTAAATTGAAAGCAAATTATCATGAAGGCATATACATTATCCTTTTTTATTCTTTCTTGAAAAATTAAGCTATTGAAATTGAAGCATAAATATATGCTTTAATTGAGCTTTCGAGATTTTTGAAGCATGTTTTTTAGGGAAAATTTAAAATTTCATGAAAAGACCGATGTCTAGATAGAAAATAGATTTTAAATCGTAAAAAATTGAGTTCTAAACTTAAGACTTTCTTTGATCTTACAGTGGGTTGAGAAATAAACGAACGTCTCTTATTTTATCTAAATTTAATGAATAAAGAAAAAATTAGATTCCAAATTATATAAAATGACATTTTAATTTTAAACTTTCAATAAGCTTACGAGATTTTTAAAGGTTAATTTTGAGAAAAGTTGAAATTTCGTAAATGGGTCGTTTTATTTGGATAAAAAATAGATTTTTAAACGTGAAAAATTAAGTTCGAAACTTAGAGCTTTCGATGCGCCTTTAACAGTTTGGATTAGCTCTCTGCGAATATTCCGTATTTCATTTAAATTTATTGAATGGTACAGAAATTCGACTTCAAATTATATAAAAGAAATTTTAATTTTAAGCCTTCAGTGAGCTTTCGAGATTTTTGAAGCTATTGTTTGAAAATTTGAAATTTCGTTGAAGGATCGTTATCTGGATAAGAAATAGATTTTAAAACGTAAAAAATCAGGTTCTAAAAATAAGCTTCCTTGGAGCTTTTAGGTTTTTACAGAGCTTTCGTACGAAAAGTTTAGTTTGGATATTTTTGTATTTTTTCTCACCTAATTTATAAATTTTCTGTCATGTGACATTTTTTTGGACCCGAAGAAAATTATCGGGAAATCCAGATCCACGTTATCCGATATTAAAATTTCTCGGTGTGAGCCTTTACGAATTTTTGATATTTTTTACATAAATTTTAACATTTTTGTCGGGCCGAAGAAAATATTTGGCATGCGTTTTAGTAATAGCACTGAGTAATGTTCTCTTGAATAAAGCAAATGCATATGATAAAGGCTGTAACAACTGTATTAAGGGCTCATAACATTCTGCATACCTTGTGTAGTTGTTGACCGCACGCCACTGCCTGAATAAGATACCATTACAATGTCTTGCAAATTAGTGGAAATGAGTTGAAAATAACAAGAACACAGTGCACAGTGTTCCGATTTGAGAAATACTTAACCGCACTTTGATGCAGACATTTTGATACGTCAGATATTAATGTCGAAGATCGTAATGTAAAATTTTTATTCCTACGGACTTCATGATATTTACAATTAACCTGTAATTCGTAATTGTATTAACTTGCCTACTGCATAGCAAACGAGAAATTTAATTTTGCGCGACACCTGTAAGCTGTGCGGACCAATGCTGAAATATTATATGACAGATATTAGAATGGTAATTCAAATGATACAATAAATATTGATAAAATAATTTTTAATAAATAAAAAAAAAATTAAACATACAAAATATTCCTAAAATATTTAATTAATTAATTCAGTTCACAATAAGGAAAAAATAATTTAGAAAAGGAGAAATGATTTGAACATTTCTGGATTAGGCGATCCAGAAATCCGAATGAAAAAGAAATTGAGTGATTACTTTTAAATTAAGATTTTAATGGTAGAGGCTGTTTTGAGCACTGCTGTGCAGTCTAATGCTCAGAAGGCGCAAAGCACACCTGAAATATCGACAAAATCCTAACCAGTTTTTATTGCTGCAAATTGCTAACTCAAATTATTTTATTTAAAAACATTGAATCATTTTATTATATTTTTTTTCAACTTTAGATTGAATAGATTCTTCCCATCAGTAAAATATATGTAGTACATGAAATCTTGTTTTCTAAGATCAATCCATCGACGTGGAGGTGTCGTATCGGATAAGAGTTTAAAATCAATAAAATTGAAGATATTCTAAAAAAGCTTTAAGAAAGTTCCAAAAGCTCATCGAAAACTTTTAATTACAATATTATTTTAGGCAGTTTGTAATCTAAATTTTTTTCCAATAATTAAATTTAAATGAAATCCGAAATTTTCGTTGAAAAGTATCGTGGAAAATATAAAGCTGGAGGAATATTATACATTTTAAATTTATACAATTTAAAAACAATTTTCTATCCCAATAATTTAACGTCATTGAAATTTAAAAATATCAACGAACTAAAATATAAATGAAATCGTAAGGTTTCATTAAAAAGCTATGTGGAGAATTAAAATCTCTACAGAAACTTTAATGAATTGAGTTGAAGACAAATTATCATGAAGGCATTCACTGTCCTCGTTTGCCCTTGAACAATTCTTCTATCGGCCTGAAATATTGCATAAACATATGCCTTCAATGAACTTTAGACATAAATTCTAGATTTCGAGTAATTTGAAATTTCGTGAAAGGACCGATATCTGAATAGAAAAATTTTAAATCCTAAAAAATTTAGTTCGAAACTGAAAGCTTTTTTTGAGCTTACAATGAACTGAGAAAGTTTTCAGCGAAATTTTAATATTTTATCAAAATTTAATGAATCGAATAGAAATTAGATTCCAAATTATATAATATGACATTGTAATTTTAAGCTTTCAATAAGCATTTGAGATTTTGAAAGCATTCTTTTGGTAAAAGTTGAAATTTCGTTATCTGGATAGAAACTAGATTTTTATAGGTAAAAATTGAAGTTCCAAACTTAGAGCTTTCGTTGCTATTTTAATTGTTTGGACAAGCTTTTTGCAAATTTTCCACATTTCATTTAATGAATCAGACGAAAATTTGATTCCAAAATATATAAAACGACATTTTAATTTTAAGCTTTCAATGAGCTTTCGAGATGTTTGATGCTTTTTTTAGAAAAGCTTGAAATTCCGTTAAAAGATCAGTATTTGGATAGAAAATATATTTTAATAAGTACAAAATATGGCTCGGAAAATAAAGCTTCTCGGAGCTTTTTAATTTTTGTAGAACCTTTGTATGAGAAGTATAGTTTTGATATTTTTGTATTCTTCCTCAACTAATTTATAAACTTTCTGCATCCTAACATTTTTTTTTGGATTCGATGAAAATTAATGGGAAATCCGAATCATATGTCGCGATGTCCAATATTCAAATTTCTCGGTGCAAGCTTTTACATTAGTAAATTAGCTTTTGATTTTCCTTAGATAAATCTCAACTTTTCCAAAATTTTTAATTTTTGTATTTTTACCTAACTGTCGAAGCAACTTCCTGCATTTTTACATTTTTCCCGACCAAAGAAAGTATTCGGCATGTACTGTAAAAGCTGTAATATTCTGTTAAGGGATCAAGAAATTCTCCACACCTTATGGAGATGTTCACCGCGCGCCACTGATATTGATGCTTTTGGAGAAAGCACTATTGTGCATTTTCTTTAAAGATTATAAATTAAAAGACATAATGATAAGATATAACTCAATAGAACTTTTCCGAACTTGGATTTAGATTGTAAGAGTATAACCAAACCGGTCTGGAACCAGCCTTCATCTCAGACAATACAAATTAATATTTCGAATATTGAAAAGAAAACATTTCGAATAACGCATCAAACTAACCAATAATAATCTTAAAACATAATCCCTCAGATTTTCGCGAAAATTTTCAAGAATTATATTACAGATGGCAAGTCTCTTTTAATTTTAACAAATTAACAATTTTGAGCCAAATTATTTAAATTTCAGACAATTATTTTCGGATTAAGATTCAGTGATTCCAATAACATAACTAAACAATTATGATAACTTTGATCAACAACTTCCAAAAGCCCGTCACCAATAAATTGTACACGCTGCTGTACCGATGAATTTTTGGGTAAATCGAAAATCAGCTCGACAATAAAAATTTGGTAACCATATATAAAATAGAAAATTATGTCTGATTTTTCGAAATTTGCTAGTATTTTCGTGAATTTTTTCGATTTTTGTGAAGTTGCCAAATTCTAATAAAAGTGTCCTACTTTTATAAAATGTTTCCATTTTTCAGTAAATATTATATTGTATATTGCCGATTTTCCTGGGAAATTAGAATTTTTCATCCGCAAACTTCTCAATGTCCAATATAAGGTTTAAAAAACCCTAAAAGCAAAACAGACAATTAGAATAATTTAAGATCCTTAAGTGTTCAGCCAACACCAGACAAATTTACCCATTGAATTACAACATTTTTATCTATGATTTTAACTTCCTACTTTACAATAACACCCAAAACTTAATTTTTTTATTAAAGTAAGGATGATGACGAATAAATTGTGCTAAACTCTTAAAGATGCATCCCTAGATGTAGTAAGAGGTTTATCCGTTTTAAATTATTTTTATTTTACCCTATATATAAAGCAAGATGTAGCGACTTACCTCATTAGGGAGAAGGAAAACGCACATTTCTCTTTCTAATTTAAATTTTAAAATATTAATTTATTTTTCTTTAGATACGGAACTTACAATAAAAATTTCTTACAAACTATTATTATTTAATTGATTCCCTAAGCCCATCACTTATTTATATATTTCGTACGTTGCTCTTTCGTTTTTCTGCACTGTTTATAATATTGTTCGTTAGTAATGTTTTTAATTTAATTTAATTTGTTTTACTATTTTTCTTTTCTTTAAAACTTGTTTATTCGTTTTATATTCTCGCTTCCAGGTCCATGGCTACAGCCTCACTGAACTGCGTACCTTTTCCACCACCCGCCTATTTTCATCATATCGGTGACAGTAGTATAATTTAATTTTAATGTTTAATATCACATCCTGGCGGCTTATTTCAAAATTTGTACTGAATGATCCTTGATGTGCACCTATTTTAGTGATGGGCACTCATCTGATTTTGAACTTAAAATCTAAGTACAAATTTAGATAAATAAATAAATACATAAAATAAATGGCAACTAACTATAAATATATACATTAAAAAATTGAGTAACGTTAAAGGCGTTACAAAGAATACAAATTTAGCTTGCGGGCGGTTACGATGACCAAATTACCACGATGGCGAGCGACTTTAGGGATTGATTTTATGGATGAAATTATAAATGATGTATGTATTTTCAAAATTTGTGTTTTATTGCATAATAAAATTATATAAATTTGTATATAAATATATATTATTGCAAAAAACGCAAAAGCACCAGATCATACAACTAGGAAATAAGATGCCATATAAGGTTGTTTTACGTAGGTACTCTATAATATGTCGCAATTTCTTGTTGAAATAATATGCCATGATTCCCAAAATTATAATTTTCTTAATAGAAGTCTGTCAGCATCAAACAGTACCGTTAAACATTGACGGTCACAGAATCAGCAGCTTCATTTTCAAAAGAGATTTAACAACATTTCTGTATTTTCAAAAATATCAGAGAAAGCAGGAAGTATCACATAATTTTCATATGATTACCTACATTAAATATATTAGAATAATTTAAATATAAATGAAAAAGTTCGAATAGAATCCAAAAGATGTTGTGAAATGGTATAATTTGAGCATTTTTGCAACCTTTTCCATTTTTTGTGAAAATTTCATTGCATTTTATTTATTTTCCATCCATGAGATCACATTATTTTATTTATAATACCTCATCATAAGAGCTGTAGATTTGTATTATGAAAATACCTACAATTTATTTCTGTAAAATAAAAAAACTCTGTTACACGTGCCATTTATGTTCATATCTTTCCACTTTTATTGAAACCCAATTCATAATACTACCTAGGGCCTCATACTGGGTAATATATAGGTATAAAATAATACAAATGGGGTCATGTTGGTTAAATATACCCTTAGTGTAATGCGGTGGAATTTCCTGGTTTTGACCCGTGTATAATGATTTAATTTCTATATATATTCTTTGAACGTTTGGTAAATTTTAGCTTATTGATAAGCTATCGAATTTAAAAATAAAACGAAGTTAAATATCATATCAGAATTATAAACAAAATATTCTTAGAAATAGACTTCCTAGAAATATTCCCAATACACTTCATTGCATTTTATACGCTTTTTTGGGT
This sequence comes from Symmerus nobilis, assembly GCA_027564815.1. NCBI lineage: Eukaryota > Metazoa > Arthropoda > Insecta > Diptera > Mycetophilidae > Symmerus > Symmerus nobilis. The sequence goes on along the minus strand of JANTOP010059330.1, from coordinate 9,716 downwards.
AACTTAAATACATGTATGTTACAGAGTGGGTATTGAGTTTCGGTTATTCAAAATTCTAACGGACTACATGAACTACACAGTCTAGTTTTGGTCTAGTCATTTATTGGCAGATGGTAACAATTTATTTTGGGCATTTAGATTTTTCTAGTAAATTTGATCAATTTACCAGAACTTCTTTTGTTAATAAATCTTCATACATGGATCTTCAATATATATATGCCACAGTTAAAATTGAATTTTTGCAGTCGGATAGTCTGATATTTCTGATGAAAATGGTTTCATCCAGTAAATGTGCCAATACAATAATATAAATATAATATAAAGAAAAATCCCACCAAACCAATTTCCTTTTAACATATTCTCCTTTATAATTTTTGATTAGGTGGTCGAATGTAATCGGCTCCCTGTATTATTATAAAAAAGATTATAATGCCGATGTTTAAATTATCCCTCTGATTACGAGTGATATTATACGCCTACCATATCAATACATGACAAATATAATTTGAAAATTGCTATTATAAAGAAATCGTCAATAAATGGGAAATGACATCAATAAGATTATGAGAAAAATATCGAATAGTCAGATATTGATAAATTTTGAAAATGTATATCAAATCAATCATTAATAATGTCGGAATGGGAATTGGTGTCCGGTAAAAATGTGTTCCGATTGACGGAAATATAATTCCTTCTTTAAATGTTTGTTATATAAATCGCAAATAAATGACGCACGACAACCTCAATTATATAATTATTGTAGTGAAAGAATATTAATTTCTTCCTAATCCACTGTTATTGCAACTTATAAATTATCGATAAATAGTTTCCGTTTTTGATTAACAAAAATTTGGTTCCGTAATTATAATAGTAGAATTATAAATAAGACAATAAGGTGGTATTTTTCAACTTAATCTTACCTCAATTATTACAAACTTTTGTCGTCTATTCCTGACTTCTATCAAAATTTACCCGACATTTCCTCACTTTTACCCGAATTTCATTTATTCCTCCTGAATCTCCTGTGAATATTTCATAACATTTTTTAATATTTCTCAAATTCTTCCTGACTTTTCCTGACTTTTCCTTACTTTTTCCTGACTATTTCCTTATCTATGTTAGATTGTTGCCTAGATTACTGAATTGCTCGTGTAGTAGACAAGACAAAACCCACCCAGCCAAACAAAACTGATTTAAGAGTTTTTCCCCAACCAATATTGACTTAACATCAACGATCCGTACAATTTTGGGATCTCTATGGGAGGTATCTGTTGAAGTCACTTTAATCATCAAAATAAGTCCTTTTTACTTGTATTTTCTTGCCCGAGGAGACCATATAATTATAAATATTATGTGTGAATCCGAATAATATAATACTTTGGATACGTTTTATGTATAGAGTTTTCAATTTTATCGAGTTTAAAAAAGAAATAAAAATGTATATGAAATTTTATGACAAAAATTTTATATTTCAACTTGTTAAAAAACACCGAATAAAATATTAAATATTCTAAGCTCAGACATATTTCTTAGAAATATTTTTGTTCTTGAATAGATATCGTACATAATACTTTTAATTCCGATTACCATAATACTATACAAAATAAGTTCTAACAATTTATTTTTTCGCGACAATTGGCATAATAAAAATCAACGTACCTGAAATGGAAATTGCAAAGTGAAAATCCCATAAAAACATTCCCATATATATGTAGTTTTGGAAATGCTATATATTCACATACGGGAGGAATATCCCTATTAAGTATTTTTTGCAAGTCCCAAGAATAACATACATATTATGATGTAGTGTACAATATAAAGAGGATATAAGATTTTCACATATAAGTAAACAGGATGAGATTATTAAGTGTTGCCAACACTGATTTATTAACCTTGAATAGAATAAGGAATATGTTAGGAGAAGGGAAAAAGAATGTAAATCGAAGTTTTTTTATGCGATGACCTAGTTTCCTTTTTGAAGCTTTTACTCTCAATTGCAATCTAGATATTTTTTCTGGATTTGTAACATGTTTTAAAGTCATGGGTATGATTTATTAAAGAAATACTTACTTTTAAATATTACCTCCAAATATTATGGAGGTAATAATATAATATATTTCTCATTAAAATAAGTTTTAAGGGAAAGTACATCGGAAAGACCTGAGATTCAAAGTAATATAATATAAACAGATAATTAAGACCCTTAAATAATACGTTTTGCGACATCATAAATTACTCTAAAAGATAAGCACATTCTCAAAACTTAAATAATTACCCTGAAATATAAGAACAAGATATTATTTAAAGAGCTGGAATTTTCAAGAAACCGAATTTTTTTTTGGCTAAATAATTAGTTCTTACTTTTAAGAATATTTTAAGGGTTTCAAAATTCATATCATTTCAGGAGTTATAGCAATTAGAAATGGGCGCGGCATAGAGCCAGCCTGAATGTACGGTAACAGACCCACGCGAGCGCGTAAAGGGGATCCCTTCCGGGAATTTGGCAGCTGAAAGTATTTTCGAGGGGCCTACATACTTTATCCGAAACGTACAGTTTTTCTTTTGCTTTTTTCTCGAAACTACTTTTACCAAACTGGAGTTCAAGATATCTCGAGATCTGCTTGACCGATTTGAATGTTTAAACCACATATGTATTTAAGATGTTGTAACGCCATTATCGTAAATTTAATTGTATTATATTTATTTTGTATTTTTATTTATATTTGTATTTAAATTGCATTGTATTTAGATTTTAAGAATTAATAGAAAGGACCAGCATTATAGTTAGGTGCCCATCACTCAATTTAATAGAATTAAAAATGCGTCGAAACCGTCATTAATTTGACAACAAACATATAAATTTGAAAAATGCATCGAACAGAAGGTTTCGAGAGTAAAATAAAAATAGAGGGAAAAATATCGAAAAACCAAAACTGCTTTTGGAAAACCGAGACAAAGGGTCGAGCACGAGTCACAAACCAGATTGGTTAACGGCGATCATTAAAATTTGAAAATTTTAAATTAGAAAAACCGAAAAAGTTGAAAATAGTGTACAATACGGCAAAGACGGCGGCGAATATTAAGGATGAAAACCGTGTTTGGAAGATACGACGGGCATATGGAAAATTCAGCAGGCTGAAGGTGCCATAAATAAATAGAAGTATATTACCCACCAACGAACGAATCATCATCATCATTAATTTCAACACCAGTGATGGGCCGCGGGGTAAATTTTGAATACGTATATTAATTTGTAAAATAAAAATAAAAAATACAAAATTCTTGGTGCATAATATAAATGGAAGATATTTTTTCCATCGTAGCCACAATGTTGCATAGGATTATTTGATTGCATGCAGCGTTCATTTCTTATAAATTTTTAAAACTCAATATATTAAAAATTAGAATTTTTCTTTCAAACAGCAGTCATTTACAAAAAATTAAAAAAAATCCCTAAGCTCTTAGCTAGTCTAAATCTTAGCTATAAATTTTCTAAGAAATTTTTTTTTGTTTTTCAAATGATGCCTGATACAGAAAATTACATCATCAGCAAGCATTTTCAAAACAGGGTCCTACTTGACGGCTCTTATCTCCGCAATTTTTTTTATTTTGTTTAATTCGTTTTTTTTTTAATTGTTCGTAAAACTAGAATGTATTTATGTAAAATAATAATTAATTTATAAGAAATAAACAAAATATTGTATTCCCAACAACACTTACCTCATACCAACAAATGTTCATATTTTAATAAATATTGTGATTTTTCTGAAATTCTGCAATTTGTATCAAATTTACCAATTTTCATTTAACTTTATTATGTTTATTTAAGTATTATGAGGAAATTTTCAGATTTTTATAAAATTTTCTGATTTTAACAAAATATTAAGCTTTTCATATGAATTTTAAAATTTGTACAATTGCGAATTTTCCTACCTTTCCCAATAATTTCATTCTGTAGAATGTGGGTGCATAGGAATCGCATCTGAACACTATGTAGGGTGTAAGAATAGTTCTATGTAGTTGGGAATGTAATTTCGTTTTTGTGTCGCCTGTTTAATTGCACAATTTATTTTTTCTATATTTAATGTCATTAATCTAGTTATACGCCAAAAATGCATCCAAAAATGAATAAATTCGGTGGAGTTAAGTTAAGGAGATAAACTTTTGAGAGATTTTTTTCTGCTTTTCTTCAAAATATAGACGAAATTTGACATATCATTCATTGCATTTCCGATTTTCATTATTATATTAGAATTTTTGTTAGCAATTTCTGACTTCATCAAAAACAATCTCGAGTTTCCGGTATGGTGCCTTTAACATAACTTTCTGAATTTTTCTCCCATTTATTTGCATAGGTCGCGAAATTTATCAACTTTAAGACCACTATGTGTGTAATTTATAATAACTATTAGTATTTAACAAGTAAATCTTTTCTATGAAATATAATTCATTAATTTTGGCAATTCATTGAAATTCAATAAATCCAAAAATACCGATTCGTAAAACCCCAAATAATAAAATGGGTCGCTCTCAGTTAATCGAAAAAATATTTTAGTTATATAATAAATTATATGTATAAGTATGTATATAATATAAGATTAATTAAGTTTAACACTACTAAATAGATAGAAGATCTTTTGAATTCATAATCTTAATATTACCAGTTCATATTCTCATCTATCTGATATACAACCATTAGTATCGTATATCAATTTACAATAAATATATCCAATTAATTTCCAATTTAATTACAGTGGAGGTCCAATATAACGAAAGATATAATGTTGGGGCCCATTCGTTATATGAAGACTTTCGTTATATCGAATATAATATAAAAATTTTATACATGTAATTGTTTATATTTCCTTGCGCAAAGTACATTATTTTAATATTAAGTAGTACAATTATATTTCAATTGTGAAAAAGTTTGAAATTTTTTTCTGACCAGGGTTTTATTATGTTAAATACTACTGACCAGGGTTTCATTATGAAACAAAAAACAATTAAATTACATATTTTGGAGCTCATGAAAGAAAATACTCAGCATAATACACGGAATAAAATAATATTCTGTATAACGAACATATATTTTTCAAATGTTCGTTATGTAGAGACATTACATGTTACAATAAATATTCGTTATACTGGACCTCCACTGTATAATAAATCATTTTAACATCGAAAAAATAATTATATCAAATAAATTGTGGACGCAGAAATAGCTTGTTACGAGGTTATAATTATTTAATTAGTAATTATGAAGCAAATGTTTTAATTAGAGATGCAATTATTTTAAATTATACTGATTATTATTTGATTAATTAGTGGAAAATTCATTTATCAATTCATAATAAAATTTACGATTTAAGTGAAAAAAGTCCCTAAACGATAATTTTGCGAAATTAATAGTCAAGTCTTCAACTATATTGGAAATACAAATATTTTTATTTCAATGGCGTGCGGTCAACATCTCCATAAGGTGTGTAGAATTTTATGACCTCTTAACAAAATGTTACGGCCGTAAAAAATTGTAAAGACGCAGAAAGATGCTGTAAAAGCTCCCAGAAAGTTTTATTTTCCGAACCTTTTTTGTTTACGTTTTAAAATCAATCTTCCATCCAAATAACGAACCATTAACGAAATTTCAAGCTTTCACATGAAAAGCTCCAAAAATCTCGAAAGCTCATTAAAAGCTTAAGTTTTAAACTTAGATTTTTACGTTTAAAAATCTATTTTCTATCCAGAAAACAACCTTTTAACAAAATTTAAACTGTTTTGAAATTATAATGACATTATACATAATTTGGAATTCGATTCATTAAATTTATAAAATATAAGATTTTCGCTAAAAGCTCTAACAGACAATTGTGAGCTCAAAGAAAGCTTTAACTTACGAATTTAATTTTTTTCATTTTAAAATCTATTTTCTATTATATATCGGCCCTATTACGAAATTTCAAATTTCGCAAAAAAAATGCTTCAAAAATCTAGAAAGCTCATTGAAAGCTTAAAATTAAAAGTCGTTTTAAATCATATGAAATATAATTTTTATTCGATTCATTGTATTTAGGAAAAATATGAAATTGTCGCTAAAATCTTTCTGAATCCATTGTAAGCTCAAAGAAAGCTCTAAGTTGCCAAAAAAAATACTTCAAATATCTTGAAAGCTCATTGAAAGCATATACTATTAATTCCAAATTTCGGGCCGGTAGATGGATAATTTTTGAAGAAAGGGGCAACAAGGACATATAATAATATGTCTTCAATTCAATTCAATTAAATTCAATTCATTAAAGCTTTTATAGAGATTTAAATTTTCCGCAGAGCTTTTTACCGAAAGTTCCAATTTCATTTAAATTTATTCGAGAAAGTAGATTTTATAATGAATTAAATAGCTTTTGGAATAAAGCTTTTGGAAGATTCTGAAATCTTTTTTCAGACAATTTTTAATTTCAGTGACGTTAAAGTATTTGGATAGACAATAGATTTTCTAGCTTTTTGGATAGAAAATATTCTTCTAACTTCTAATTTTCCATGGAACTTCTCAACCAAATTTGCGGATTTCATTTAAATCCAGTTATTATGAAGGGGAAAAAATTAGATTCCATACTGCCTAAAATAATAACTTAATTAAAAGCGTTCGATGAGCTTTTGGAACTTTCTTAAAGCTTTTTCAGAAAATCTTCAATTTCACTGATTTTGAATTATTAGGATGGAAAATTAATTTCAATGCTTATAATGTTGATATTTTAGGTGTGCTCCATATATCCATATACCCTGAAAATTTGAAGTTTTATGTAAAAAATACATATATTTAAGAAGTAATTATATTTCTTAATTTATTATTAATACAATTATTTATTTCACCTAAACTTAACATACTAGCTTAATTGGTAAATGTATTACAATCCAAGATGCTAAATTAATTTTAATATATTTTATTTATGATATATTATAATAAATTTCATGTAGAAAATATAAAATACTACAAAATCTTATAACCATATCGGGATATCCTTTCTTAAAGCTTTAAGCATGTCTCTCTGATTATATTATGAAAACTCATAATACCGGAAATTTTATATTAACACTGATTTAAAGTGTTACTGAAAGCAGCTATAAAGTATAGTCGGAAACTATTATATAATGATGCTACATGTATGATTATCCGCTTCTTCTAATCCCCAAACATACCAACAACGTGTACTTTCTTATTATACACTAGTATCTTATAATTTAATCTTTTCTCTAGCTTATAAGAAACTAACATTGTTGTAATCTGTTCGGTAAATATGACTTACATATTTACAAAACTCGTATGAAAATGGGTGGTTTTATTAAAAATTAAAGTTGCTAGTAATGTTTAATCACCGTATATTTCTATCTAGTTTCAACCTATTATTAGTAAGAACAGGTAGTAACTAACAAAAAAATCACATTGGCCATTGTTTTTCATTGAATTAATTAATACCAACATTTTCATTAATTTACTAATTAATAATAAATAGATATTGAAATTAAGATCGGTTTAGCTAAATAGTTATTTTTTGTTAATTGTGCCTATTTCATATTAAAAATGTTTGCAACCCGTCTAATATTAAGTATTCCATACCTACTATTCCTACATACATAAAATAACAATATTATTTTATTAAAAGATAATAACCGCAGGGCTTAGCTTAGGATTTTCCTTTCCCATATGATTTAACACTATAATAAGCTAAACATAATATAAACCCGGTTGATTTTACATCTCAATAATTATTCCGTAAAATTAATTAAGTCATAAGGATATATCAACAGTATATTAAATAAATATGATATATAAGCTAGTAGCAATAACTAATAAAACATCATTTTGAAGCTTTAAATAAAATAGATTAAAACTAAAATTTAATAGCAAAAGGCTATCGTATTGGCCTTGAGGAATATTATGATATTTTTATTAGTGATGATGGGAATTACTTAATCTAAATTTTGACTAGCATCCTATACTAGCAAGAACTAGACCCATCTACCTTTTAAAAATATTATGTAACTTTATTGTGTTAAGGGAATTTATAAGGATATGTGGGAAATTACATCATATAAAGATTTATTTTCATATTCCATTACGAATAATAATTATCCTTATCAAATGATTTGCAGTAATCATCGTAATGTACCGGTCAGTACAAGACTTTTATTGGTTTAAATGGAGAAACATTTTAATTTCTATACAGAATTTCTATCCTGAATTACATGCTAATAAATTCTTAAAATAATATTTAATCAAGAATAACGCAATAAATTGTAATCTCGAAATGAGTAATTATGTAGTTGTAATTTCACTACATGAATAAAATTAATGTTTCGTAATTAATCTTTATCAGTGGGCAATTGGGTAGAATTTATAATATTGTATAATTTATGTAGATAGGAAGTATCCTTTCGCTGTAAGTAGGCTGTTTTCTAAATGATAATGATTATATACGCACATATTATAACTATTTTGGACATAATATATCTTCTTATGTCAGATAATTATCCTAATTTGATATTAATTTTAGTATAACATAGTACTTGTATTTAATTGCTTAAATATTCCCTAGTAAGAAGGAAAAATAGGATTTCATGTGAGCATTTTGGATATTTCGCAATAAAAAATAAAATTTCGAACGGAATAGAACATCCTTCGTTCAGGCCCTAAAAAATACAATATAAGCGGCCCGGAAGATATAGTGGCAACCCCAAGTGCCTTTAAAAAAAGAAATTTGCCATCACGTTCTTGTTCATATAAAAACGAGTACGGAGGCCCACATCCTGATTGTAGAACCTACATTGTATACATACCAATTGGAAGCAATTTAATCATGTTTTATCCGAGGGAAATTTGAATAAAATACATATCTCAGGGGTTTCGGACCTATCTAGCGTATTGCGGTCTATCTATGTATACCTGTGAGGTATGAGAAATATTACCTGATAAATTACCTCCTCCATTTCTCAGGTGCATATATTTTCAGATTGCAAGGCTTTTCTTCCCATTTTCCATCCTTCCTTGTTTCATATACAATGTAGATATAACTTCTTCAAATTTTGAATGAAGTATTATTACACAACTTATTGCTTTTAAAAAGTCAAGGAAAAATCTCAGATATTCAGAGAATTAAAAGGGAATCCTTGAAGGAATTCTGGGAAATCGGAAAAAACCGGTATAATATCGGGCAAATTCGGATAATATCACTAAAATCAGTTTAAAGTGCCTATAGTTCGATCAACTTGAAAAATTTTGAGGAATGTCGGAAAAAAGTGTGGAAAGTCTAAAAATGAGGAAATAATATCGGGAATGTCCTGAAGTCGGAAAAGCTGATAGGAATATTAGGGAAAATCAGGCAAAATTCATAGTATTCCGAAATTATCTAAAAAAAGTTACGAGAAGCCATGGATACATGGAAACAAATTCGTAGATGCTGAGATATAATCGCGAAAAGGTTTCCTTGTATTTGGAGATTTTAATAAAACTATACAAAAATTAAAAAAAATTGTTTGTGCAGGACCTCTAATTGGGCCTACAAATGGACTAATTGGAAAATTTCTAAAAATCACTAAATATTAAAAATTACAAAACAAAAGAGGTCGAGCAATTTCGCTACAACTTTATAGCAATTTGATGATTTCGTTAACTCGAAGTCAGTGGCGTCAATTCAAGCAATTTTTGGGGGGCAATCCTTTGG
>JANTOP010059219.1:0-22771 GCA_027564815.1 Symmerus nobilis | reverse complement strand
AATCAAAGATTGGGCAAAAATATCTCACGAATAAGTTTCAGTACACTCTTTTGCTAAAAGAGCTCTCCTGTAAAGTTGGGTTTTGTCGGTTGTTGCATAACTCGGTCCAATTCATCATTTTTATGATCGAAATGACCGAATAAACTAATGAGCCTTGTCAGGCTTGGAAATCGCAATGTCAGAATCATCTGGATTCCAGGACATTCGGGGCTAACGGCAAATGAAAGAGCCGATGCCACGGCCAAAAAAGCCATTAGCACCGGTGACATTACCTTACTCCCCCTTTCTCTTGACGAGGCTTACACAGCTATCTGTACAAAAACCTGGAGCCTGTGGCAACGTGAGTATGAGGGAATGTCCAGGAATACTGGTCTCTTTTTCTACAAGATTTTCCCCAAGGTTCAACGAAAACCTTGGTTCCACAACTCGAATTGGACCCCGAGCCAAATCAAAACCCTTAACCGGATTTTCACCAACCACTCCTATAACAAAGCATACCTAGATAGAATTAACGCAATCCAGAGCCCTCTATGTGACACATGCCTGGTACCAGAAGATAATGAGCACCTATTGTTCAAGTGCTCTAGGTTCAATACCCTGCGAGTGAGATACTGCTTTTCGAAAGATTTCGAAAATCTACTTGTTGCGCTTAATAGTAGAAATCCGGGTACACTCCGACAACTGGTTGATTTCTTGGAGACTGTACACATTTTGCTCTAATATCTTCGATCATCTTCCTTTTATGAATCTTGTGTAGTTGTGCTTTGCGTTCGATGAAGTAATGGAACGCTCTCAATTTGTATTTGGTTGATGTTCAGCCGCTACGAATAATCTGTCTTGCCCCATAGTCGATCTAATAATTTTTAATTATAGGTGACTATAGTTACCGATGTTGTCATGAAGATCTTATATGCAATTTCAATGGTAGGGTATGATTTTTTAGCAATGTAATCATGAATCAACTAAATAACTCCAGAGTTATTGCAGATTAGATATGGTCGGAGAAAATGATAGCACCGCATGCTAGAACTCAGAAATCTCTTCAATGAATTCTACATCATTGATATCTCTTTTATATTTCATTACCAAATCAGTTACTCGTTTTATAAATTAAGTTTTATCCATAAAATGGGGGGACTCGCCAGACGAGAATCCAAAATCTCTGACAACTTCCATCAATTTCTCATACCTCATTTATTTCAATCATCAAAATATCAACTGTCGATGATATTGGTGTGAATTCCATGCGTTTCTGAAATATTTGGCCCATATTCTTAGTAACTATAATATAGCTTGGAAGGCCCATAACCACAGGCACCTATCACAGATTATAAATTAATTAAAAATTATTGGACCGCCATTGCCGCCCGCTGAAATACAATAAAATAACTAATGATAGAAACAAACTGATTATCAAAAAAGACATTAGATAAAGACACTAGATAGGGCTTACCAAGAATATCTAGGAATGTTGTTGAGAAGGATGTTTTATATGTGCGATAGAAAAGTTAAAGATGAGTTTTTCGATGATATATAAAAATGAGGAATTTCTCATCCGGACATCGTACTTAACATGGTTGATTATATTCCAGAAATTATTAGATTTATTCAAAAATTAATTAAGTGTTGAACAAGTATGATTATTTTATATTACGCTGCCTTTCTTTAGTAGTGCACGACTGCGAAGCTTGAACTATGTTCATGCTTTTTTCCAAAAAATTAAAAAGCAATTGTTTGGCGCCCCCTTAGCGATTGCGCCCGAGGCAAGCGCCTCAGTTGTCTCACCCTCACTATGGCTCTGCTCTGACGTAGTCCTCGTTATATCCCCGGTAGGTTACAGCTTTTGATTGCTAGTATCTCTAGCGACCTTTTGATTGCTACTAATTCTTGTTTAAAACGATGATTAATAGAATGACTTCTGGAAACTGTTAGCATTAGGAAATCTGTCGGTTCTGAAATAATAACGCCTGTAGTTAGGGAAAGTCTGGGAAAAGCAGTGGCGTGCGGTTGAATATTCCATGAGGTGTGCTGAAGTTATAACCGTAACAAAATGTAACAACTTTTTTATCAGTTTTCTTATTCCCATTATATTTGTCGTTTGTGAAAATTCGAGTATGAAGTTTCAAATTAAATGAAGGAAAATTATCAAAACTTTGGACGTTGGTTATTTCAAAAATTGGATAACTAACGGACCAGCGGATGATAAAAAAAAACAGCAGCAAAATCGGTACTTTTCAGGGAAATTGGTATAATTTTCCGGGAAATTTAAAATTAAGAATTTTCTATATGAATTCAAATATGGGATGACCTACGTGATCTACCAATACATTAAAGAAATTAACCTTAAAGTTTGACTTGAATTCTTTCGAAATTGAAATTTTTTTTATGTTAATTTCTTTTCCAATTATTTCTTTTATTAGCAAATTATTTCTAAGCAGTTGTAGAAGAGTTTTTATTACAAAATTTTATTTAAAAATTAGCAGTTTTGAAAAAAAATGTTTTTATCAAAATTTCTGGAAAACTTAATTTTCGGGAAGATTTTCTTAAGTAATCGGAAAATTTAGTTATGTGGCAATAAACCAAAGGGTCCAATGTTAGTTTTGTGGAACAAACTTTTTTAATAAACCAAGTTTATTGTTTAAGTCAGGGGTCGATAGCCTTTAGGGGTGTCGATATAATGGGTACATCAATAAAATGGTGACTTTTTAAGGAAAACTGTTATAATTACTCGAAAAATTTGAAAACGGATCCAAATAGGGAATAATCAGGGTGATCAATCATTGTCTTAACTCCGAACGTCCCTCCCAAATTATGTGATTAAGATTCTATAAAAAAGCGCCTTGTAAAAATTACAACAAATTTGAAAGATTTTTTGTTTGAATTCCTAAGTGAATTTTTTTTCAAAAATTTTCTAATCTAATAGTGGCAAATAATTTCCAAGTAATTCTCGAAGTATTTTTTTTAAGGAAATCATCTGGAACAATACATCGGTTTTGAAATTTATTTTATTTTGGCCAGAAAAATCGATCTTCCGATCTTCTGACACTCTTTTGGAAAAATTAAATTTCCGGGAAATTTTCTTAAGGAATCGGAAAGAATGATTATTAGAAATTAAGCCCTAGGCTTAACTAAGGAAACTGTAGAACAAACTTTCTAAAAAAAAGCAACACTCTAATTTTAAGGAAATGGTGATTCCCCGAATTTTTTAATTTTCCACAACTTTTTCGAACAGTTGTAAATTAAAGACTTTTAACGTGTTTACCAAACCAATTTTCAGAGAAAGAAGTCTTGCAACTATTTTCAAGATTGGTAAATTAGAGATCAAAGAGAGATTAAAAAATATTATAAAGAGAAATTTCTGAAAAAAGTGAACTCTCGAATTTTGTTTAACGACAAACGATAAACGACAAAACATTTAAAAAAAAATGTAACTTCTGAGCAAATATCTGTAATTCCCCGGAAATATATAAAATCTATAAATTTCGAACCTGGAATTATTTAAAGGAATATGCGAAATAAAATTGGTTTTAAGTTTTGTCGATAAAGATTTGATAATATATGAGGTGTGCTCTGCGCCTTCTGCTCATTTGACTGCACGCCACTGGGGAAAAGTCAATGTAAGAAAGTCGGGTAAATTCGAGAAAGCTTAAAAATAGTCGTGGAAATCAGAAAAATGTAAATAGTCGTGAAAATTAGAAATGAAAGGAAAAAGTTTGGAAATTAGTAATTGGTCATGAAATTATTCATAGTCGGAAATTAGTAATAGGAATAGGAATTGTTACAATGCTGAATTTTGCAGAAGTTGTGAATGCCGGTAAAAGCCGGTATTTGTCGTGCCTTTCGGCATATTTTCACAGCATCGTTTAATTTCTTGAGCTGATCTCTGTAGGGATAGGTCGTAATGGTTTTTCCCGGTTCAGCAACTCGTAATAGACGACACCCTTTTGGCCCAGCAGTTGCAAAGCATTACCTTGGATTCAAGAATGTTTAAGGAGTAGCAATATGTTTTGCGATTAGAGTTCTCGGAAAGATACGCTTTTCACTTAAAATCCATCCCTCCTTCGATGTTGAAGGAGTATTTTACATTTCGCAAACGAACTTCAACGTCTCTTGGCTTTAACTCGTGAGTGCCATTCCTTTTGCACAACTCCCATGGACTTTCAAGCGTTTCGAACTGATTATGAGTAACAACATTAAGTGTTTTACTCATCATCTCCAGCCTGAGACGAAAAAAAGTCTGAAGAGTCCTATCCGTCAGAGTATATTCTCCATAAGTAAGCATTCTTCAACGGTTTTTTTTAAAGTGAAAGTAGAAAAGTATAGCGTCCATGTTTGTTGATTCAAATCTCGACATCTTCTAAGCTCACAAAAATCGTGTTATTTACACGAACGAAACGGTACATAGAATTCAAGCCTAATGATGGGGCTTTGACATGAATTAGTTGTTAAAATAGAAGATATGAACTGCACGAGCCAAACATGCCCAGATTTAATGACGAATCTGATTATTTGGTCAAAGATGGTCTCTGGTAGCAAAGCTCTTACTTACAAAGACTTATGCAGAATTTTGAAGAACTTACCAGCTTTATTAGTTTCATTGCATTTTGTTTTTTTACTTATTAAATGCACTTCCAATTCCTAGGACGCTATCTACAGAAAGTTTACCCACGAGGTATCCCTAATTATTGTAATGAAATGAACCCGATGAAATAAATGATCATTTTTTGAAGTTACTTGAAAATTAGAACTTTGTTAGATAACCCTTTAATGTTTTTATCTCATTACCTCTACTAAACCATCCCTTAAATATGTTGTAAGTGAAATTTTAAAATTTTAAATTTCCCGAGAAATTATAACTAATTTTCGACAAAGTGGTCGTTTGAATAAACACGTCCCACTACAAGGCTTACCAAAATTCGGGGGTTGATTGTTTATTAATTTTGACCAATCAATTTATTTATCTGATGATTAGAAAACAATATTGCGTCATTACATTTTCCAAGTCCGGAAGAAAATCCATGGAAAATTCAGTTCATAAATTAGAGAGAATTACAAGGAAAATTAATTTTTTTTATTAATTAAATTCTAATTAAATCTGAAGTTTTATTACAAAAGCTTAAAGAAAGCTTTGGAGATATTTTTTTTAATCCAGATAATTTTTTTGTAACAAAATTTTTACTTTCCTACAAAAAATCTTTATTGATGACCTCAAAGCTTGATAAAAGCTGTTAGTTCAACCTTATTTTATACAGTTTTAGATCCATTTTTTATCTGATTAATTAAAATTTTAAGTTTAGCCCAAAAGCTTTTGTAAAATTTGTAAGCTCAAAAAGAGCTTTAAGCGTCGGATGTAATTTTATACGTGTTGAAATCTATTTCTCCATCAAATATCTTCCTAAAACGAAATTTCAAATTTTCTCTAAGAAGATCAATTAAAGTCACCAAAGTTCATTGCGAGCTTTTGATACAAATTTTATTTTATTTATTTGGAATCTATTTCTAATGCGATTACTGAATCGAATTTGAAATTTCCCCAAAAAGCTTTTGAAGAATGAAAGCTCATAGAAAGCTTTAAGTGTCAATTGTAACTTTATTCCAATTTTCAAAAATTTCAGAACTATTAATTAGAAAATTTTGGGCAAAATTTCATCAAAATTTTAAGTCGAAATATTCAACTAACACACTCGGAACGTTGAAAATTAAATAAAAATTAAGGAAATTTCGGAAAATTTCGAAAAATCGAGAAATCTCGCGAAAATGGAAACATTTTTTTAAAATTCAGTCAATTATTGGATGATTTTGTTTATTGATTTTGAATTTAAATTCAATCAAGACATGAGAAATTGGATCATATTTCATGTGTGCTCAGCGCCTTCTGCGGATTAGTCTGCACGCCACTGCTAGACACTGCCTCCTTGTTTTTGTATGTTAATTTAAAATTGCAGCAATCAACGTCTATTAAATTCTATCTACTCTTGAGTTTAGTTTCTCATTTCGCTCAGCGCTTAAGCTAAACGCTGGTGTATGAGCGCAAAAGAAACGAACGTGTAGCTTTCATTTTTAAATTTGAGTTTCTACTTTCTCACCGTTAAACTGATTTTAATTTAATTTCTTTCTTCCAATTCTAAAATAATCTATAGCTGGGAATACCACCCCGAACAACGCAACCGATCTCAAACAACACACATCTCCGGCAAACGATTTACCATCAATGGGTGTGTACACGCCCGATTCGACAACAAATTCCGTGCACAGTTTACATCATTATGGGCAATGTGATTTAGACAGTACCCTCGGTTTAGAATCACCAGTAAGCATTGCGAGTGACATAGCATCCCAAAATTCCGTTGAAAATGTTCGGCCACCCAGTGTTGTATCGCACGGACAAATATCCCAACAATTTTCTGATTGTACAATGCAACAGCAGCAGCAGCAACAGCAACAACAATCCACCCATATGCATATGGCCATTCAACAGCACAACAATATGTCAGCGGTGCCATCATCTAGTCCCCAACATCAACATGCAATGATAATGGGCGGAAATATGAGCAATCAGCAGCAACAGCAACAAAGCAATCGAAAATTGAATCAACAATCGCAACAAGGTCGAAACAATTCGAATGCAAATCGATCGGGTACACCGAAAGCTCGGAACACATCCACTCCCGGTTCGGTTGGCGGACACAATCAGCAACGTCAACAACGTACGAGCCCCCAAAATAATGGTAGTAATAATTCATCGTCCGCTGGCGGTACAAATAATCAACAGTTGGTGTCGCCGGGTCAACAACAAATGCAACAAATTAATATGCAAAATCAACAGCAACAACAACAACAGCAGCAGCAACAGCAACAACAGCAACAGCAACAACAACAACAGCAATGCTTACAAATGCAATATAATAGTCATTTGTCTGCATCGTTAGCGCATACCCATCATGATTATTTAGCGGCCGTACCTCAAATGGGTACACAAAATTTCCCATTACAATCACCAAATAGTTACGGATCGACCAATTTAATGACGACCGTTATTCAACAGAGGATGATTGGAAGTGGTTCGGGTTCAGGAAGTAATGTTGGTTCATCGGGTGGACTTAATAATCATTCAACACAAAATTCCCTACCAAGTCCCCATCAACGTTTAGGACCATCGCCATCCGCTTGTTCTGTATCTGGTGGTAATAATAATTTCTATATGCAGACCGGTACGAATATACCGCATCCAACGTCTCATACACCGATTCCAATTCCAACACCAACGCCGACCCCATCCGCCACTCCAACTATCCAACAAATGAATTCATCTGGAGGTTCGTCGGGTGGTGGTGGTTCAAATACCGGTAGTAATTCAAATAATGGTAATCAAGCGACCGGTAATCTGTGTAGCCTATCGAAGTTACAACAAATGACGAACGGTTTGGATATGATTCAACCGTGCAACACTCCACCTTCGGGTGCAATAAATCCAACTCCACCACCAAACCACCATCCACACAGTACGATGACCCCACCGCCATCTCTACTGAATCGAAATTTAAGTACATCACCAGACGGACCTTTCGATTCCCAAATGTCGTTACACTACCACAAATACTACTCAACGAATCGTAATACCGCTTCGGCACCGGTACAACATTCATCATCGACCCAATCAAGTCGGGTCAGTCCGAACTTAATGGCACCATATCGAGCTTTAAATGAATATCGAATGAATGCACAACAACCACCCGGTTCATCAGTCGCCAGCTACATAACAAATTCAGCAGCCGCTGCTGGTTTTATTAACAATTCCGGTCAACTACCGGTACAAATGGGTGTTATGAATATGCAATCACAGTATCAGGATCCAACGGTACTGCAACGAGCCGCTGCCGCTCAATCGAATATGTATGCGCCCGGTTTTCCACCGTACATACCGTTAAATGGATCGATGAGGAGATAGGGAAGAATGAATATTAAGGAGGAGGAAATTGAATAACCTTAAGCGATGGAGGGATTAAGTCGATTTTTTTATTGAATTGGAATTGTTTGTCACTTCATTTGATTATTTTAATTATTGTTAAGGAATTTTGTAAATATATTTTATCAATTGTTGACACATATGAATCGGTTTATGCTTGACGAAATTGGATTGGAAGTAGTGATCATTCCATTTTTACTTGTATATATTATCTATTTATTTATTCTCCTGTTTTCAGCTAACGCTAAATCCCATCTGGTCTTTATATAACTTTTTAAAAGCGTTTTAGACGTATAGTACTGTCTGTTTTTGGAGTTAGTATTTTACATTTAAAAAAAAAATCGACTTAAAAATTATAAATTTGAAATGATTTTAAGTGTAAATACAAAATTAAAATTTAAATAAAATTATATTAAGATTGAAATAAAAATTAAATGAAAACTGTTTGATAATTTATAAATTTTTATACATAAAAAAATAATAAGATCTTGTACAAATAAATAAAAAAAAAATATATAAAAAAGAGAATAATTTATTATAAAATTAATATCCAATAAATTTGTTAAGAATTTCTTCATTAAAATAAGAATTCGTTTAAATAGAATTAAATAAAATTAATAAAGAACCATTATTATACTTCAATAATAATGAAAGGAAAAAATTATAAATTTTTTTTTTGTACAAAGATTCGTATAAGTTAAGTATTATTTATTAAAATTAAATATAATATAATTTTAATATTAAAAAACATTGAACATTATTAAGGACAAAAAAAAACGAGAACGGACGAATTTTGTAATTCCAACAGCCTAATAAATTTAAATTTGAAATTGATGAAAGGAGAAATGGAGAAAATACGTTATTGTATATAAAGAAAATAAATAAATAATAAAATATTTGTATAATAAAAATTAAATATAAATAATTAATTAAAAATTAAAAAATAATTATTAAAATATAAAAATTGTTACAACAATTTAATTTATATTTTATTTTAAAGAAGCAAAAATCAAATTTTGTCGATTCTTTTTAATTAAGGATTTTATTTTTATTAAATTAATTATTAATTGAGTATATTAAAATAATATTAATTGAAGCCGTTAAGTTTTTATTTTTTTTTTTTCATCTACTTCAGGAGAAAAATGTTTATTTGTATAAAAGGCACACCACAAGTAATTATATATTATTATTAGAATTTCTTTTTTTAATTAATTCACCTACAATATTGAGCATAATGAACTTTACGGCTTGATTTGATTGATTTGTCTTCAGAATTATTCTGACCACCTTCTCAAGTTTGTTATCAATATATATGAGCTGATAGGATTTTCTCACCAACACTCCCCCCATCCCGTATAATAATTAAATTTTAAAATAAAAATAAAAAATTGTATTTTATTACATGATAAATTAAACAGAACAATTAAAGAATAAATAAAAATTTAAATTATAAAAAATGATTGAAATTGTTTTTATTCAATTTCAATAGAAAATATTTTTAATATTCCGTTCAGATCATTTTAATATCAAAGGGTGTTTGCTTAGAATTACAAAAATTTAAAATAAATTTGAGATTTAATCCATCTACTACTTATACGGAGAATATTTTCTCTTTCGTTATTAAAAAAAATATTCCCAAACAATATAATTCGCGACGGAGTTTTGACTTTGACTCTCTTGGGAATTGATTCTCTTGCGACGAAACCAATTCTAATTTACAATTCTCGAGAATTCTACTTTTGGGAATATTTCATCTAAAAACAATGAGAAAATATCCTCAATATGAGTAGCAGGCGAATCATATATTAAATCCCGCATTTATTGAGTATATATTTGGTTATCTGTGATGTGATTCCCAAGAAACACACTCGAATCTGCATTTCAACAAATGAAATCCGGGCTTCAGGGTTTAAAGGGTAGCAATCTATAAGGATATTTGTTAATAAAACCTATGATAAGAAATTGTTCCTCAACTCCTCTATAGCTTTCAAAATAATTAAGATGTCTGAGTTGCCTGTATTTTGGGGAGCTAATAAAAAGCGTGGATGACTCTAGAATTATTTAAGAATTGGTTTTATAATTACTTCATCCCGCAAGCAGAAAGCTATATGATTGAGAAAAATGTTAGTTTCAAAGTTTTGTTGATTCTTGGTAACGCTAGTAGTCATAGTAAGGAACATAAACACCCAAATATGAAAATTGTTTATCTGCCCCCTGTTGTTTATCTAATTGTTTATCCGTTTGTTTGATTTTTACTGTGAGAATTAATTATACTTTATCTGAATCATTTTTTAATTTGCTTTAATTCAACAGTTTGTTCAGTTTCTGATAGTTCAGGCTGTTACGCAAGGAAAAAGTCCGCCGAAGGTCATTCAAGCAAACTCAGTGGCTTGCAAACTATTGCGCAAACGGGGCAGAGCACACATGAAATATGATCTAATTTCCCATAAGTCTTGCTTGAAGTTAAATTGAAAATCAATTAAACAAAATCATTCAAAAACTGACTTATTGAATTTTTTCAAAGTTTTTAGATTTTCTCCGAGTATTGTTGGTCTTCTCGAAATTTTCCG
Source organism: Symmerus nobilis (assembly GCA_027564815.1). NCBI lineage: Eukaryota > Metazoa > Arthropoda > Insecta > Diptera > Mycetophilidae > Symmerus > Symmerus nobilis. Next base: position 12,235 of record JANTOP010059219.1, on the reverse strand, counting down.
AAAATTCGTTAATTTTTATTTAACTTTCAACGTTCTGAGTGTTTTAATTGACTACTTCGACTTCAAATTTTAATGAAATGTTGCCCAAAATTATCTAGTTACAAAAAAAAATTCTGAAATTTTTGGAATCTGAAATAAAGTTACATCCGTAACTTCAAGCTTTTCTTTTAGCTTTCAAATTTTTCAAAAGCTTCTTGAGGAAAATTTGAAATTCGATTCAAAATTCACTAATCGAATGAGAAGTAGATTCCAAACAAATAACAATAAAATTTGTATCAAAAGTTCTCAATGAACTTTGATGACTTAATGAAGAGCTTCTTAGTGAAAATTCGAAATTTCATTGCATTAAAATATTTGGTAGAATAGATTTCAACACGTATAAAATTACATCCGACGCTTAAAGCTTTCTTTTAGCTTTCCAGTTTTTCAAAAGCTTTTTGGGGAAAACTTTAAATTTTAATTAAATTTAATTATTTGGATTAAAAAACAGATCTCAAACTGAATGAAATAAAGATTTTTTTTGGAAAGTTAAAATGCCATTACGGAAGAATTATTTGTATAAAAAAAATATCTCAAATTGAAAGCTTTCTTTAAGCTTTTGTAATAAAAACTTCAGATTTAATTAGAATTTAATTAATCAAATAAAAAGAGTGAATTTTCCATCGTAATTTTCTTTACTTTACGAATTTTGAAATTTCACTTACAGCACATTTAAGGGATGGTTTAACAGAGGTAATGAGATAAAAAAGTTAAAGGGTTATCTAACAAAGTTGTATTTTTTAAATAAATTAAAAAAATGTTCATTTATTTTCGACACTATTTCATTACATTAATTTGGTCCTCGTATAGGTAAACATTCTCTAGACAGCGTTCTAGCCATTGTAAGTGCATTTAAAAGTACGAAACAAAATGCAACGAAACTAATAAAGGTGGTAAGTTCTTCAAAAATCTGAACACCTTATGGAGATTTTGACCGCACGCCACTGAGCAAACTCAATTAGCAAAAAAATGTTTTTCCGGCCGCATAACGATTGTTTATAGAGGCCTTCCAATGCTTACTCAGCCAGTGAACGTTGTTCTGGTTGAGTAGGGTATGCATTTTTAGGTAAATTTGGAATTTGAAAAATTAGGGAGTGGTGCCAGTTTAGTTTTATTGATCAATTTTCCATCTGTCCAATGAAATTTTTATAATGTTGGGAAAAATCAGTGGGTAAAATTTAATATTTTAATTCCAACTATTCGATATTTTTGTATTACATTTTCCGACTCTTGTTGACCTAAAAAACGGCCAACAGCCTAGGCTGAACGCCTTTTTTAGTCACAACAATTAGAAAGAAAATAAGTAATTACAAATTATAAATATTTTTTAATTTTATTATTTAAGTTTTCTTTTATTATTGCTAAATACAAAATACAACTACAAATTCAAAATTATATAATTTTTAAAATTTCTAAGCTAAAAACTGCTAACTACAAAATATTCCAAATTCAATACACATAAAATATTATCTCAAAATGATAAACTCCTCCTTAGGTGATCCGTTTTCATCTTCTAAAAGCAGATGTGCTTCATTATCTAATGCAATTTCAGATGATATGCACTTGGGTCAGATGCTTGATCTGGCAGTGATCGTCTCCATTTGTATGTTCTCTAGATATTTTTGTGGTCTTGTTCTCTAAAATACCGATAATCCTGGTCCGTTTCTTCTGGTATCTTATCGTGTACCATAATCGATAACCATTTAACTAGATTATTTTAGGCTGGACACTTTGTCCCAATTGGATCCTAATTTTATTAGCCTATTTATAGGCCTGCAATACTTCGAATACATAGGTATATTCTTCGGCATGATTGATGCTTGATTCGCTCCTCCATCACAGTCTCATTTACAAGTGAGAGTTAACTTAGAGAAATTGACACTAATAATATCTCCCCAGTGTCTAGAAGAACTTGCAGAACATTATACAAGTTGTTAGAAAACAGTATTAAATTACCTGGATTTCACATTTGTAAGTTTTAAATCAAATCATTGACAATTCCCTTCATTTACGAAATTACCAATATATTCGCTTCTAATGGAAGATTTTCGCTTCAATACAATTATATGCAAATGGTATATAGACGGGTCCGTCTCCGGAACCACGACATCCGCCCTTATAATATCAAAATATAATAACATCATAGTGTGTAATATTATTCTACATATATTTCTATTATAATATTTTTGTTTAATAAAATAAATTTTTAATTTTAAAATTAATTTTTCCATGTTACGTAAAACATTGATTAAATAACAAATAGAAAATAAAAATATATTCATAATTAATTCAAACATATAGTGTTGAGTGGAATCAAATTTTCATTAATTAAACTTTTAACTTTATTTTGGATTACATTTCCTCACTTCAAAACATACAAGTACAGCGGTAGAAATTAAGACAAAATTCATATATATATTATATACATTTCTATTGGCGGTTTTCAATTAATAATTATTCCATTAATTTACAAACAAGAATCCACTTATATTTACGGTCCTACCTCGCATTTTAAGTTTTGTAAAATTGATTTCAATAATTTAATAAAATAAAATAATCAGAAATGATGACCGAAATCTATCAATCGCTTAGCAAGTCCTCATCCACATCCGATATGTCCGCAAAATCTTCTATTTCCAAATCAAATTCATCTAGTGAGTTTTTCCGTTTAGGTGGCGTTACTGGTTTGGCCGGTGGTTCTGGTTTAATGGGTACTGGTTCAGTAACTGTGTCAGCAGTTATGAGATGTGATGGTATCGGTGTATCGGACCAGCTTTTCGGTTTGCTATCGTTGATTTTCGATTCCAAATCATCACCGTTTATTGTTAACTTGTTCAATTGAGATATAAATGTAATGCTAGTTGTATCAAGATTTGGTTCATAGTCGTATTTGCCAGACGATTCAGCTGCTTCCCTTTCATTTAAGGCTCGACGTTCAATATTTAGCGGAACCTGAAATTAAAGCGGATATAATAAAGGATCAAGATAATTTGTTGTGTAAACGAACATTTGGTGCTAATTTAGCCGGTAAAATTTGTTTCGTTTTCAGTAAATACTGTTCCGTTTTCAGGGATTCATGATGACCGGGAAAGAGATTTTCATATTGTTGAGGATCGGCTAAACTCTGTCCTGCCTTTTCATTCACTTTTCCTAATTCGGTACGCCATTGTTGCACGACCCATGACACTTTACTTGGAATGTAGGTACGGGCAAAGAAGGCCGCTTCTGGTATACGATTTGCAGATATCAATATTTCCAAACATTTATCCAAATCACCCAATAGAAACATGGATAGGAATGAAATGTTATTGTTTCCTTGTTTTGCACAAACTTCGCCTAAACTACGAACCATATCAGCATCGCCTTCAATTAAAAATAAATTAGTCAGTCAAATTATAAATTAGGCGAAATAAAATAAAAAAAACGAACCAGAACTTGTAGCCAGTAAGATTAATCCCCCGTAATCATTCGCTTTCTCCAAACATTCCTTCACCAAATCAAACTGATTTTGTGCCGTTGCAACGTCGGCCAATTGAGACCATTTCTGTGGATTTTTCGATTCCCTGGCAAGTTGTAAGGCCGTCGCTAGATCCCCAATTTGTAACGATAAATCAAATCGATGTTCCGGATCGGTAGACACCTGTAACGCTTGTTGCTTGAACCCTTGTTTTTCGAGGAAATGAGCGACTCGGGTACGGTGCTCCTTCGGTATGGTTGGTATCACCCGATCGGCTGTACCAAAATCACGACGCATAACGGCTGTTTGATATTCTAATACTGATAATAGTAGCGAGAATGATGTGACATTTAACTCCTTATCACCCAAATACAATCGATTATCTTTAGCTACATAACCGAGTAGATACATTGTACGATCCAAATGGGATATCGTTACAATTTCTCCGCCCACATAGTAATTTATTCGATTTACGGAATTTGTGTAAATGAAACAATCGCCGACCCACATTCCAGTTTTTACTTGCTCATTCACTTCACCAAGTACCTAAAACATAAGGATTTCTATTCAAATTCAGATGGTAAACGAAATCTTAAACATTCATACATCAAACGCTTCTTCCAATCCATCTTCTCCGATTCCTTGTTTTGCTTCTAACGCTGCTGTAATGGCAGCCGTATCTACTTTTAGGATAAAATATGATTCATCCGTTGCTAGACAAACTAAATTGCCCGTTTCATTCCAAAATACGTTACGTGGCTGTACTTCAATGCGACGTACCAATTCTAATGTTTCCCAATCGTAAAACGAAAGGCCGGATGAAGTTTTAACACCCAACAAATATCCACCAAAAATACCTGATTGGGAATAAGAAACGGTTCGTATCAAATAAAATTATTGGGAGCTTTAAAATGAAGCAAATAAATCAAATGAATGACTGTATTCGAAACGTAATTTTACTGGAAATACAGTTCTTCCTCTGTAGAATACTTAGTAAATCTACAAAATTGTAATTAGAAAATTCGGGGGCCACTGGCCAATTAGAGGTAATTAATGAAACGGTTCCCAATTCGGCAGACGAAACGTACACCAGGGATGAGGAACTTAATTCAGCCACTCTTAACGGGAAAAGAGACTAGGAGACTCTTTAACAAAGCTATGCAATCGGGTGGATGGACCGAATACACGAAATCTCTTACAAAATACAATCGTGAAATAAGGAAAGCCAAGACAGGGTCGTGGAAGAAATTTTTTCAAAGTACCGCGAATTTACCCACAGGTGCTAAAATTAAACAAAATCCTCTCAACAGGGGACACTGCCAATGGCAGTTCAACAGAAACTGGTAAAAAAAAACTTAGGAGTTGCTACTTCAAACTCACTTTCCCAAATATGAGATCCTTGAAGACACTACTACAGCTATCCAGACAGATGCATCCAAGGTCCAAGATTGCATCCAAGGACCTTAAAGCCAACAAGGAGCCCATGAAATTTATCATCCAACCAAACCAAGTATTCTTAAATGAGCCATTAGCCATGCAAATCATCTGGTGCAGACAGTATAATGGAATTCACTCTTTAGCATAAAGAAGTAACCCTGGTGGTCTTTACAGGCATAGAAGAAGGTTTTAATTCAATAATTCATCCTATGACTCTATCAAGAGAACCATCTCTAGAATAGGACTTGATACAGGCCATGCTGAAGTCTCGTATTAAACTAAATACAGAAACTAACCAGTGTACTATTTGTACACCGAGAGAAATTTTGGACCGTTTGCAAATATAGTTTTTGTATTGGTGGCATTTTATCCACACTCATCGTCATCTTGCTAAGTACCGTCTCGGTTCCGTTTACGATTTAGGGAACAATGGAAGTTTAGCCCTCCACGTTAATCGATTCAGAGACGGAAGCGATGCTTTTGGAGGATCCCTCAGATCTAATCTCGGAAACTTCGAAGGTAGATACACCCGTAACAAGGAACCAGCTACTTAAGAAGGGAGAAACCATTGAGAGCAAAGTACGCTCAGGCTACAAAAGCTCAAAAAGGTTCCTGAAGGAGTTGGAAACGAGGGATCCGGTGTCTCTAAATGATAGGGACCGTGCTCTAATCAAGAAGCACAATAAGATTGTCAGGAGGTACGAGGAATCTGGGAAACCAAATTCCGAGTGTATCCTGACAACCACGACAGCTTCTGATACAAGCAAAAATTCGGGAAACAAAGCTCGACTGAAGATCGAATCAGATCGAATGAAGAGGCGTTGGGTAACTCACCCAAGAAAAAGAAAACGTCAGGCAGCCCGCCCCCCTTCAAACAGGTCAACCCTAATTTGCAAGTGGCCATTGTGGACAGCAACGATCCTGATGGGAAAATTGCGATCGACAAGTGGCTACTCGTGGAAAAGCAATTCCTGGAGAGTATAGCCGCTCTTTTGAAAAACGGCGATTCTGCAAAGAAAGGCTCCTTTCAGGGAGGGAGTAAAAGTGATCGATTGTGACAACCAAGAATCTCTTGACTATCTTTTTGCTACTTCTATCTCGGAAATGGGAGAGGTGTGTCAGGGTTGTCCATGATTCCACGTAGCACGCTACCGATCAGGAAGACCAGGTAGGAATTCGTGGAGTTCGCGCTCTTTCTTACTAGATAACGGAATTCCCATTTTCACTGACGGTTCAAAGACGAATGTCGGCGTAGGCGCGGGACTTTACTCTGAAACATTGCAGATCAATAAGTCCTACAGACTGCCGGATGGTTACAGTGTCTTCCAAGCGAAAATCCTTGCTATAAACAAAGCAATAGAGCTGCTGAAAAGTAGGGTACTGCCTAACAACAGAGTCACAATTTATGTAGATAGTCAGACTGCGATTAAGGCCATGACCTCAAATATAGTGGAGTCCAGGCTCGTTAATGAATGCAGGTTAGCCCTTAAAGACATTCAAGTCCGCGAAAGAAACACCTCCTTCATTCTGAAGCTAAATAGAGAAGCGATCAGGTCGGTATCGTTACCGGTCACTGTATTATTGGAGTCATGGCTAACAGATACGGTGTACTAGCAAATGATTTCTGCCGTAGCTGCAGAGATGAAGAAGAACCAGAAAACGTGAAGCCTTTGCGAATGTCCGGCACTCCAAAGGCGTCGGCTCTTAACTATGGGGCGTAGGTCTTTGGAGAACTGGGCGACATCGGAGAGGTGGACCCTCTACGCTTGCTAAGTTTTGTAAAAAGTTCTGGGTGGTTTGCTGATCAGTAAGTTCCGAGGTTATAACCGTAAACGCAGGTATCGCAATGGACCATTTTGGGCGCACGCGGGAGCGTAGTAGTAACACTGCGCGCAGCCTGCTGTAACCTAACTTAACCTAACCTAAATACAGAAACTAAATATTTGAGAGGTGTCCTCAATTCTAAATGGAACTGGAACCAACACCTAAATAAAATAGCAAATAGGACCCGATTATAGGGTCCAGCCAGAGACGCTGCGGCAAAAATACTATTCTGGATTTAAACCACGGTAATTAGACCGATGGCATGGAACTAGCTACAATGTGACAAGGGACATTACAGGGGCAATGAGCTCTACACACGCTGCAATTATAGAAGCTTTGCTCAAAAACATTTCAAAATATGCATCGCAAACCGGGCAGACTGATCGGACAACCTCCCCAGTATCGAAATGGGAGATATAATCTGGTACATATACAGATGGCTTTACAATAAATGGGGGAATCCGGAATATTACGGCAAAAATCAACAGCTCAGTTCTTTAGTAGGCTTGGAGAATATGCCACTGTCTTCCAAGGCGAAATATGTACGGGAATGTATCAGCAAAACATACAAAAGTATCTTAATTTTCCCTGATAGACAAATCTGAAAGCACTGAAGTTCTACTAGATCGACTCGAAACTTGTAAATAGTTGCTTTATAGTCCTGGATGACCTGAGTCAGTTGAACGTGGTTGAAAGTCACGAAAAGACTGACCTCCTGGCCAAAAATGGAACGGAATCAAAATTTCATGGGCCAAAGCTATCAGAATACTCCAACTATAAGATAAAACTCCACTGGGAAAAATCACCAGAACAAATCCACGTAAATGCGTTCTTTGTCACGCGCTCGATTAAGAAAACCAAGTTTTGCGACACTTTTCGTTGGCTTGAAAGGAACATTTACACCACCTGCAGTGTCATACGGAATAAACGAAGGGTGTAGGTTGGGAAACTTGTTATTATCAAGGTCGAAGGGCGTAATCGCAATGGCAGTAAATGAATTGATACGAATACCGATCGTATTCAGTATATTGGAACTGCATTGCGTCTCTTCAACTATTTTATCAAAATTTGCCAGTCTTATTGGCTTGATCTGTAAGTTCTACTACAAATCCAGCTCTTGAACCTCTTGTCTGTTAAGAAGATACATTTGATTTGTTGGATAACTAAAATGAATATGAATAAATGAAATGGTATGAGTGCAATAATTAATTGAACAAACCTTCTGATTGTGATCGGTTTTCAGAGAAGATTTGGAAGCAATGATAGAAAAAAAATATAATAAAATTGAGTGAAATTTTTAATTGATTTAAAATAATTAAAATAAATAAATTGAATCCATTACCTTCCGCACCATAATCAGGAGTAAAACTTTTCCGTTCCTTGAAATTCCGGAACAATTTAACCGTTCCACTGCTTTCACGAATCGCATACTCGCTACTCTCAAGCGCCCACACAAACTCTTGTGCCGATCCGAAAGCCTTATTTCTCAATGCCATCGATGTGTAGATAATATATTCACCATCACCGCATACAACAACGAAACGACCGTTTGGATTGTGAGCAATGGTTTGTGGGTATATTTCACAAGCACCCATATCCTTAACGGCCACGGGTAAACGTTCCCCATCCCGAATATCCGTACCTACAAATTTATATCAATTGAAAATCAAGTTAAAATAAGGAATATAAATCGAATACCCTCTGGCAATGCTTTCAAATTAACTTGCTGCATTTCTGAATGTTTAGCCCAAATAATTTTACCACCATTCACATCCATTGACATGGCCGGCTCTTCCCGACCAACCTTTATTATGATCGAACCCTCATCGTAACCGAGCGCAACGTTATTCGTTCCACGCATACAAGCAATTGTCCATACCCGTTCAAAACCATAATTTAACGATGTCTCCAAACGATATGTTCCCGAATGCCATATACGAACCGTTCCATCTTCCGATCCGGTTAGTACGATTGGCAGTTCGGGATGGAAGGAGACAGCGGATATATTTTGTGAGTGACCCTCTAACGTTTGGACGCACGTTTTATTTTGATAGTCCCAAATTTTAACGAACCGATCATCGGCGCCCGATATTAAATACGGTTTATCCCCACCGTGATAGTAATCGACACAATTCACCCCCTTCTCATGACCCTCCAACGTAAAATTGGCTACGTTCGAACCCAATTGCCACACCTTTACCGTTCGATCTAATGATGCGCTCGCAAATGTATTGTTATCTTTCGGATTGAAGACGATTGCCATCACGTAGTGGGTGTGTCCTTCAAATACACGTTGATTTGCCCACAACTTATCCCAATTCCATAACTTTATCAGCATGTCATCGCTGCTGGTTAGTATTAATGGTTGGGTTGGATGGACGGCAATGCAACGGACATAATCGGAATGCGCTTCGAATGAATGGACTTTCTCGAGGGTATTGTAATTGAAGACACGAATCTGAAGACGAATTAAAGCGATTTTAATCGAATAGATATACAATTGTGAGGCTCCAGACGTTGGAGAATAAGTCGGATAAATTTACTATCTAAAATTCCACAGTAGACAGTTAAAGACGATCTCCTGGACTTACAGGCCTTAAAAGTTGAGGAAAAAGTCATAAAAAAACACGGTAACTTAGGAAAATGTTGTAGGAAGTCGGGAAAAGGTGGAAGAAGACAGAGAAAGGTAAAAAAAAAGCCGGGAAAAATCGTTTAATCTGCAGGAAAAGTCATAAACGCTGGGTAGGTAAGACTTAGGTAATAAAAGCTCCGAGAAAATTTATTAATAGTCCGGAAATGTCAGAAAAGTAATGACAAATCAGAATAAGTTAAGAAAAGTCGAGAAATTGTAGAAAAATGATTGAAAACTAGTAAAAGGTAATAGGAAAAGTCGCGTAAATCCGAGAAATTTTTATTAAAAAACTGGTAAAACCAGAAAAAATCGGGAAGAGTTCGGAAATGGTCTAGAAAGCCGAGCAAAATAAAGAAAAGTCGATTAAACGCATAAAAATGGGCCTGGAGAACAATTCCGAGCTTGGAAAAAGTCAGCGGCCGTCAGAACAGGTAGAATACGTCAGAACAAGTCAGGAAACGTCCGCACAAGTCAAGAAACGTCATAACAAGTAGGAAACGTCAGAACAAGTCAGAAAACGTCAGAACAAGTCAGGAAACGTTAGAACAAGTCAGGAAACGTTAGAACAAGTCAAGAAACGTTATAACAAGTCAGGAAACGTTATAAAGTCAGGAAACGTTAGAACAAGTCAGGAAACGTCAGAAAGAGTCAGGAAATGTCATAACAAGTCAGGAAACGTCAGAACAAGTTAGGAAACGTCAGAATAAGCCAGGAAACGTCAGAACAAGTCAGGAAACGTTAGAAGAAGCCAGGAAACATCAGAACAAGTCAGGAAACGTCAGAACAAGTCGGGAAACGTCAGAACAAGCCAGGGAACGTCAGGACAAGTCAGGGAACGTCAAAACAAGTCAGTAAACGTCAGAAAAAGTCTGGAAACGTCATAACAAGTCAGGAAACATCAGAACAATTCAGAAAACGTTAGAACAAGTCAGAAAACGTCAGAAAAAGCCAGACATTTATCGGTATTATCCCAAATTTGTCTTTTACTAATTTTGTTCTCCAAATTTCAGCCATTCATCAATTTTATTCTAACTTTTCCCCCAAGTCTATCACGAATTCTGAATCTCATTAAGATTTACCGACTTGTTGTCCTCATTTTTCCAAACAGCTTTCCGTTTCTCCGGAATATTTTCGTTTTTACCGATATTTTTGTGACTTTTTCCAACTTTCCTCACCTCTTGACTACGTTTCCTGCCAGTTTTTGAAGCCCCGGATTTTTTCAGACTTTTCCCCGTATATTTTCCACATTTTACTAGCTTTCCGAGCTTTGCCTCATTTCTAGAACTCCTTCTAACTTTTCTCGGAACTTACGTGTCCTTTCTTTGATTTTCAGGACCTTTTTTGAACTTTTCTCAAAATTATTAGACTTTGCCAGCGATTTTTAATTTGCCGGAAATACAGTCAGCATTTCCCGGCATTTTCCTGACTTTTTCCGGATTTTACTTCAATTTTCTTCTTGGGACAACTATCTCAGTAACTATCCTGGCAATTATCGAGGTTTAAACAATATCGGGTTACAGAATGCTCTGTCGTGTCCGAGTGGAACGGATTTAAGTTTCTAATTTAAATTTGGATAACGAATTGTTTAAGGCAATATCGAATGGAAATCTTTTCAGGGTCGTTGTTTGAGTAGATGAGCGAATCAAGTTATTGGAACAGTATGTGATCGCAATCGGTAACTAAGCGGGTGAAGAAAGGCCGCACGAGAAACCATTCGTGCCCAACATACGACAAAATCATCTAACGGCCATTTAGTATCACGAACGTGATAGGGGGAACTGAATGGGGCCATAGTCTTACCTGCATATCATCAGATCCGGTGATCAACCAATTTTTCCTTGCCACAAATCTTGCACTTCTGACCGGTAAATCACAAACCTGAAATAAAATGAGAATAATTTCGATTTCTTTTCCATTCAACTGGACGGAATGTTTACTAACCTCGAAATCTTTGACTAATTGTTGGTTTTCATAGTTCATTACATGAACATGTCCATTGTATAGGGCGCACAGCATCCACGGTTCGGTTGGATGTAAGTCAACGCATTTTACACGATCTGATCGGGACGTTAAACGTCTTTTAATATCCAAGCGGAGCGGCTGTAATGGAAATTATGGCAATTAGAAAATTATACAAAGGAATGAGGGCAGCACAATCAATGTAGGAAGTAAGGGGGACAGTGACCACAATCCCGTTTAAACGAGTAAACAAATCAAATTTTATGAATTCAAAGTAAATCGAGATATCAGAATTTATCTACCAACAGAAATGTTTGAAATTTCATTTAAAAAGTGAAATTCAATCCATTTAATAAAAAAAAACATTAAATCTTGTTTGGATTTGGACAACATGACGGCATTTTAGTCGGAACATTTTTCTAACAGCTGAAAATCGGTCAATTGATTAAATACTGACTCACCATTTTGTTCTATTTAACCAGAAACTAATTGTTTTATGATTTTTCGACGATTTTACACGATTCTGTACGTTTTTAATGAAAAAAATAAGAAAAGAAAATTTCAATTTGCATAAATTTCAATTCTTCCTTTGACACATTGACACGTCAGAAAAGGAAACACGACAACAGGGATGCCAACTTAATAGCCATCAAAATGGTGTGGAACTTGTTTCATTTACTGTGTTTACATCAGCGACGAATAGAAATGAAATCTTGAGTTAATGATTGATTGGCCTGGTTAATAGTTAACGGTTTTTTATAGTTACATTTTATAATGTAGGCTGGATTGAAACACAATTGAATTGTAATAAGCTTAGAGTAATATAGAGTTGAAAATAGAACAAAATTTTGTGTCGATTCCCAGGCAGAAAATGGCGTCTTTTCTAT
>JANTOP010059108.1:0-22778 GCA_027564815.1 Symmerus nobilis | reverse complement strand
CATGTTAACAGGCAAAATTTACCCAACATGTATGCTCAATATACGTCATTAATTATATCATACCCAACAGGTCACATCATTACCATTCCCCTCACTGCATGTTAAATATCGTCATCTATTCTGTCTAAAGGAAAACTATCGTATTCATTTTTTTTTTCATCTACGGTATTCGCGTACCTGTATGTGATCGCTGTTAGTGTTTAGCAATAATTTTAAAAGGGCTCCCCTATGGGTTCAGATAATCCCAATAAAGTTGGTACACAACAATACATAAATTGAAAATACGCGAATTGAAAATATATACATTAAGAACACTTTTGGCTGGTTAATCTGAGGGTTGTTTTTATATTCCATATTTATTTTAACAATATTTGCGTCTTGGAGCCAAAATAAGCATTTGATGTTTTATTTTGGGTCCAAGACGCGAGAATGTTAAAATAACTATGGAATATAAAAACAACCCTCAGATTAACCAGTCAAAAGTGTTCTTAATGTATGTATTTTTAATACGCGCGAATATATTTAATGCACAATCCGTTTGATTTTAATTTAACCCGATATTTTTTTTTTTAAGCCAGCATGATAGTTAAGACTCAGATTCTCAGTGAACACGACAATAGCAAGCCGTAGCTCCATAACGGAAGCTAGTTGAGTTGATGCTATACTTTCGTTGTATACTGTTTTATCGTCTTTTAGCATGTCTACCCTATATAATTTCTGTGGTGTTTGGGTAAAGGGGTATATGTAAATTTTTTGTGAAAATTTGTATAAGTCATATAAGCCAGTTATCTGGCTTTAGATAGGTGATCTCTATGTTGGGGTAAAGAGAAATAAGTGAAATAAGTCAGAATCTTATGACGTCATTGAAAAAAAGGATGTGAAAAGGGGGACAACTGAGAAAAATGGATTGGAAATGGAAAATTACAAATTTGCAAATATTGACATATACCCCTTTACCCAAACACCACAGATTTATCTACATTTCAAGTATCAATTATTGTCTTCTCAATTTCATTGACTCCGATTTCAATCATATAAACAATAGTATTTGTAGGTATGTTTGATATAGGTAGGTACATATTATCTGATCCCTAAAAATTTATAAATAATTTTAAATATCTGGACCTTACTATTTACCTATAATTGCTTGTAAACTATTATAGTTGATGACCTCGCTCGACTCAATACATAGCTTTATGACTACGCCATCGTTATTAATTTGAACACATCTTCACCTGAGCCCAACGAAATAAAAGATGATATTTAAGAAAAACAAACTTTTATAAAAATCATCGTGTATGTATATTATTGAATGTATTATATTTTAAAAGAACTTTATTATTCAATATAAAAAAAATTTCAAAAGTTCTGACAAACAAGTTATTAATCAAAATTAATCTCACGCGGTTTATTTCTGAAAAAAAACTTGTTTTACAAAATTCCATTGGTTATTCTTAATATCAGGTTATCCAGCATCCTCTACCTAAAGACAATAATGGAATTTACATAAAATGTAAGAATGTTACAAAAAATGAAATTAAATAATTTAATTAATTAATTAATTAATTTATATAATAGCCGATTATGTCATTTTTATATAATACAATAATGAATAGAATAAATAAATAAATAAATAAATAAATAAATAAAAAAATAAAGAAATAAATGAAATTTTAATGGATATAATTAAATGAAATTTTAAATAAAGGAATTGTAAATAAATATTCAAATGTTAATCATCATTGAAAACTAATCTAATTATTTAATAAACTCACAATCAGAGAAAGTACTAAAAGGAATACTCCTTTTAAAAAATTGGATTCCTTTGAAAAAAAAGGTTGATTGGATGAATTTGGTACCTTTTCTTCTCCTTGGTTACACTACTAGTTGTCATCAGAAAGTGTAGTGTGTGACAAAATCAATATAGAAGAATGATAAATAGCACATTATTACCAAAACCTAATTACTATTTAAGACTTAATTTTAAATTTAATTTTCTAATCATTTACCCTAATGGCGTTTCGCTCATGAATTTAAAAAATCGATTTGCCGTCCTTTAAATCTGTATCTTCCTTAACGTCCATTATTTCTGAAGATTTCTTTATCGTCCTTTTCCTATGGATATTCATTCCATGTTTCCAGATCCAATATTTCTCTCGCACTTCACTTGAGTTTCTTATCGTGAGACAACGGAATATCTCGAGAACTGTGCATTAAATCAAAAAAAGGTCCAAATGAAATTTGTTAGTCTTCGGGGGGCTCATTCAATGATGCCTAACTCGACCCTCTACCAAATACGTAGGTTTTGTTCGAAACTTTTTTCGTAGTGTAGAATCCGTATCTCCAATTAAAAATGGGAGTTCTCATTGAAAATCCCCAGGGGGTGGGGTTGGGGGTCGAGTTAGGTAGCATTGATTCCCCAGTCCTCCAGAGACTAACAAATTTCATTTTGACCTTTTTTTGATTTGATGCAAAGGTTTTGGATATTCCATTGTCTCATTTCAATAGGTCACATTATTATACAGATCTGTTATTTGATTCAGTTTTCACAGCCATTAAAAGCGTACAACCTCACGTATTATGACAAACATGGAAGAAAGTAGACTAATAAAGATAAGTTTTTGCTAGAATTACACAAACCAAAGCGTCGCTTAATAAACATTATGGGGATTTTTCAGCATCGTTTGGAATGATTCACAAGTGGTTTAAGGCAGTCATCTTCTTCAGTCAGATATGCCATCTACTTGAATTTGACTGTTTTCCTCGACTTCTTCAACATGAAAGAAAACGACATGATGAATCAGAATTATCCTAATTTGCAATGTGTCTACATGAATACTGAATAAGTCAACCAAATTTGAAAGGAATTCGGTCCATTAGATTTCGAGATATCGTGGGCATCAGTTTGAAGAATACATTTTGGAGAAAAACACGTCGAGACAGTGGATTTCTCCTGGAAATTTTTTGGACAGTGAATTTCTCCGGCGCAAGGAAGCCCAAAGTGGTATTATCAGCGAACAAGGCCGTAGTTTTTAGGATGCTCGCGGCATAATCCATTTCGTTTACCCTGAAAAGGGAAAAACGATCAACGGATCAAATTATGCAGACTCATTTCACCGATGTTATGAAGGAATGCGACCACATTTGGCGAGGAAAATAATCATCTGTCATCAAGACAATTCACGGGTGCACTAGTGTATAGTTACCATTAGCAAAATTCCATGAAGTAATGTATGAATTGCTTCTCAATCCACCATATTCTCCACATTTAGCCCCGTGCGCCTATTTCCTGTTTCCCAACCTGAAGAAATGGCACGGCAGTAAGAGAAATGGGTCGTAGCCTCAAATGATGACGTTATCCATGGAAAAACACCTATTTTGAAGTGTTAGTAAACTCCTATGATTCGGAAGGGATCGGCAAATTAGATAAACGTTGGACTAAATGTAATGAGCCTGTAAAAAGGACTACATACAAAAATAAACTTGGTTTTAGTCACAAAAATGTATCATTTTATCATTTTTCACGAACTTATATATATTATAATTTAATTCTTTTTGTCAATTTTTGAACCGATTATTGTAAGGATTTATGATTTATTTTAAATATAATTTCTTTAATTATCGATAAATGAGTTATTTGACAATTAACTATTTATCGAAAAAAGAGTTTAAATGAAGGAACGTTACAGTAAATGGTCCTAGAATAACCTTGAAGGTATTAAAATTTAAATATAAGTAAAGTGAACCCAATGCAAACATAGATCCCCCGATATTATCTAGTGCAGATAAATATTCGAATTTCTTTATTTAAACAAAATAACCACACTATTCATTAGCGAATCTTTAGTAATTTTTATATGGGAAAATGATACGAGTATAATTAATAATGGTCAGATATTTAATTGTGTACTTAATTAATTAATAAGTCAATGTTAAATGATTTTATATTGCTAATTTATTATGTCTAAGAGCTTGAGTTACAATGTCCTTCATCTATTTTCTGCTAACTAAAATTCATCCACATAACTACTTCATATTTATGATTATAGTATAGCTTAAGAAATAAAAATTAATTAAAGAGAATTGTGATGCTGCTAAAATTCTAAAATACAAGTCCTATAAATTGACGTCAGGTATATAATTTAGGGTTGCCAGGTCATGAAACTACCTGATCCAATAATAGATTTCTAATGATTTGACGGAAAAAGAATCCTTAAGCATATTTTTAAATTGAGATCAATTCCCTTCTTAGAATGTTTAACATTTTGTATTCTTATTTGGTTTTTAGTTCTTACTTAGTTTGGTTTGATGACCTAATATTTATTTATCGAGAAACAGTAATATCCACAATACGATATATTGTGCATCTGGTCAACTTAGTATTTTTAATCTCAGATGCATTTTATATACAAGTATACTTTCTACTAAAAATAAATTCTTACTAACTTTGTAGATTTAATATGCCATAATAAACGTAATAAAACATGGTGTCTAAATTAAATTATTATAATATTATTAACATCATAATTGCCAATTTGCTAATTTTTTTATATCTCATCTCTAAGTCAGAAAAATTAATTTAGCGGTTTGGATTATGGAAGTCTGTTAAAACTTAAAAGAAAAATGAATTAAAAATATTTCGTAAATTTGTTAATATAAATAAGCTATTAAAATCTAAAGTAATAAAACATTTTATTTGCGAAATAAGATTTATAAAAATTGAGTTAGGTGTTAATTCTTTTTAGGATTAAACATACATCATATATAAAATTTTTTCAATATCTATTTTCAGAACCCGAACCTCCCAAGTAACGTTTTAAATGTTCAACGGTTTATAATGCAGCTATTTCACTACAATAAATATTTTGTACATGTTTGGAATATACATTGATTAGCCTTCTTGACACTTTCTGACACTTCATCAAAACGTCCTTAAAAACCTAATTATAAAAACTCTTGGCACCGATCAATAAAAAAGTTGTGTAGTATAGTTTTCGGCGTTAGCAACTATAGACTATTTGAATATAAATGACTTTATATAATTAACTTATACTATCTTTCATCATTGTTTCATGTACAGACAGCATCGTTTTATGACGATTTTATTAATTATAGATCCTACATAGTACCTATACAAATATCGTAGTTTAGTTACACATATTTTATTGGTGTTGAAACATAATTTATTGCATATATCCTGTTTATATGTTAGACTTGAAGCCATCTTGATTACCTTAGTCACTTGTAGTCTTCGAGAAACCAGTCGAAACATTTTTTCAAATTTACTTGAAAATTATGCATTGAAATACGAGATTTCGAGTTGTTAATACATATTAAATTTCATAATTTGAATCAAGCTTTTCCATAATCAGGGATTCGCATATTTATCCGGTCCTAAATTAACATTTTGAAACATATATATGTTAGTTGATCCAATTCTGCATACGCGAGGAACCTTTCCATTCAAATTTTTAAGATTAGAAATAAGTTTAAAATACAAGAATATAAAACCAAGCCCATTGCGAATGTACATTTTTCAGATTATTATAAAATTATTAAATATTCAATATTTTTTAATTACACTATTATTTCTCGGAATATCTTCTGATGTTACACGAGTATAGGTATATAATATTGTATAAAATTTTATTTGTTTTTTAATATACATTCCCATACGCGTTCAAACTCATTTAATAATGTGAGAATAAACTTATAATTTAATAATAATAAATATAAGATATTCGATAAGTCAAATGTTTTAAGATATTATTTCGGTTTTATATATTAACATTTATTTCATTTTTCATCGTTTTATAATAGTTTTATGAATTAATTTTTAATAGTTATATATGTAGTTTTAATACACTCTTAAATATAGGTTGAGGACAATTTGTACTTGTGCCCTTTAACTTAAGTGTATATTCTAAATTCTAAATAAATAGCTTTAACCGAAAATTTTAGAAAACTTAAGTTGTTTCTTGGGTGGGTTTCAGAAATAGAATCAAATAAATTTACGCTGGTTCGACCCCTTCCATTTCATCTATAAAAGAAAGTTTTATATTCAAAATTAAAATTTTAAGCCATTTCTAAACGTGTGACGGCGATTCTTTCTACTTTTCTATTTTCTACTGCAACGAGAAGGAATATTGCGCGTGTGAAGCAATCGCCATCAATGTTAAGATTGTATCTTGTTGGTCTTGTAGAATTTTGAAATTCTTTTTATGGGAGCATTTTTTTCATATTTTGGTAGGATTGGATCTATGCTGTTGGCAAACATTTTTAAATTATGAAGTAATGTGCAAGAGTAATTAAAAAAAATATTTCAGTGAAATAAAATATTTTTCAAACCAAACCAAAGCCATGAATGAAAATCAAACCTTAATCTAAATTATGGCTTCCTTCAAATATGTTATACTTTTCATTTGTTGTCTGGAAAATTCTGTTTCTCTGACTCTGACTGCGACCAGTAGGAACGCGACTTGTCGACTTGACTTGACGTGGCCCTGCCAGACATTATATTAATCAAATTTAGCTATAGCTTTGTTATCAACCGCAACAAAGTAATGCTTTACGTTGTCATTGTCTTCCATCGCCGCAGGAAATAATGATAACTAGCTAACTTTCAATCAAATTCATTAGTTGAAATTGTTAAAAACCAAAGCCGGAACCAACAATTAAATTCTATCTACATTTCTGGAATTAATAATAAACTCGCAATATTCGATTCCAGTTTATAGATTTATATATTAAGCATGAGAATTATCGCATTAATAAAATATCGCATTTATCTGTGTCAATATAAAAAAACGGACATTCAACTTCATTAAATAATTAATTTGGATTTTCCCAACCATATCAAGACTAATGCTAAGGCGGTAATGCCTAATAATATCAGAAAAAAGTCTGAGATTTAACCATCTTAAATATCTAAACCCAGACTATTTAATTTAAATCTTTCGGTTGACTAATTTGGAAAATCTCTTAGAATCATATTCTCAAAAATATGTTAACGGGATTTCAACCTTTTCAACAACAGTTCGAAATTACAGATATCTGCACAATATGTCAGAAATATAATATAATTAATACAAGATCTCAATGCAGATACACACTTTGCGCGTACATGTCGAAAGAAAAGTACATATCTTCCATATATCAGAAGGGAGGAGGGAATACTTGTTTAACCAGGAGATATCACAGCATATTTCTACTGTGAATTAACAGAACAGCCTAACTCAATTTTCTCACATTTTGGGAAATTAGGTTTTTAGTTTAACTTGCAATCCGATATGTACAGAATTTAAATGTAATTCTAATGTAAATATGCGATGAGATACGTACTTTTGTTTGGTTCAATTTTCTGATGTGGTAAAAATAGCTAGTTTGCAGACACTTTTTGTAGCGCCCAATAAAAAATCTAAAAGTATAGAAAGATAGGGAAATATGTATAGATTTCAAAAACGTAGCCTCCGACAAAAAGACCTAACTTGAGTTATACTATTCTGTTATTGTAGGGTAGATTTACACTTCATATTTCGAAAAGATATCTCAACACACACAGCTCCACATATGTAACAGTATTCCTGAGAGCGTAAACATCCATGATTTCATACATGATTTTTTAGATATCCCATTCTTGTGCTTTCTGAAATTGAATTGAATCTAATCTGCCGATCGATTTTGTACACATTTTGTTGATACGTATCAACAAGGTTGATATGAATTTTCTACTCTGTAAATAGTAAAATAATGTCAATTGTGTAATTTTTTATACAGCTGTTCTTCCCACAGCTGGAATAAAAGTCACTGATATATATTTGTTTACTATTCCGGTATATATTTATATTTTCACGATACTTTTCAAATCAGTGAAATTTGATAATTAGAAAATTATATAATATCAACACATAATATATTTATCAACAACTACTTAGTAGTTGATAAATCTTTGTCGATAATTGAGTGAAAAGTAAAAAAGAGAGAGAGGTAATATTTGGTGGAGTGAAACAATCAGCTGTTATTGATATCTCTATTGATAAGTCGATAGAATTTAGTCGCTAACTCTGCACAAAATCGATCGGCTGAATCCATAATATCGATGAAATACCTCAAAATATAGAAAATATGGTTTTCAGATTTCTTACAGATTGGGTTTTCAATCTCTTACTCTTTGCTCGTCAATTTTCTGACCGATTCTGAATAGTTATATAGTAAAGTATAAAAGTGCATAAGTCGCCTAAACATCCCTATTTTTCTACCGCGTTGTATTAATGTTTTCTGAAGTATGCCACTTTAGAAATTTAGACACTGTAATATGGTTAGAGCCATAATCTCTCCTTTACCTTTCTTCAGCATCAGGGCCGGCTTGGTACCGGTGCGAACGGGGGAAAAGGGCGAAGGGGGTACATGAAACGACGTGGAGGTTCCAGACGCGGTAGCAAGCGGCGCAGGCGATAGACAATTTTTGACTTGTTTTAGATATTTAGCTATTAACTATATTGAATAAATTGTATATTTGTGTTGTGAATTCTTCTCGTTTTAAAACTTTCATCCAAATTTGAGAATTTGGTCAAGTCCCCTATTGAGGCCTTTTCTGTAGAGCAAAATTTCAACTTTAATATTTATTCCATATACTATGCCTTCTTTTTCCAAAATTTATTTATTTTTTCACTGATTCAGGCTGTGAAATCTTTAGGGGTTTTTGCCGTTTGACAGACATTTTACAAAAATCGGCAAATTTAAAAGGTTTCGAAATTTCATGAATTTTTGAAAATTTCTTCAAATTTGTTAAATTTTATAAAAATCGAAAAATTCCGAAATATTTTGTCAAATTTAATAAATTGTTTGAAATTCTATAAACTTTTTAAAATTTTATAAATTTTTGAAATTTTATAAATTTATTAATATTTTAAGAATTTATTAATATTTTAAGAATTTCTTAAGAACTGAATATTTTATGAACTTTCGGTAAATATCTTGAAATTTTGAAACTTTATGGAAATTTAATGAATTTCGTAAAATTTGGGAAAATTTGATCAGTCGGGGAACGTTTTTCAAAATCGATAATTTCATGAAAATCTGGGAAATCGTTTCACATAATAGTGTCTGTACCGTTAAACATTTTTCGGGGAAGATTTTTTGTACAACTTTTCACCACTTTTTTAAATTAGTTCCTTTTATATAATGCATAAAATATTCATGCAATTTACTCAATGAAAGTAAGATCTTAAATTACACTAATTACAATATATTAGTTAGAGAAGTAAGTGCACAACTTTAATTTAATTGCCCAGGAAGACAATTTACTAAACGTAAAAATCAATTATTAGTTCATGTTTTGTAGGGTGCAGTTTATCGAGATTCCAAATTTTCTTAATTTCAATCTATCTAATCGTATGACCAAATAAATCAGTTAATGGTTCCGGTTCGCAATATCTATTGGCGACTGTAGTATGTATTTTGTAAATTCAACTAAACTATAAATTATAATTTATTACATAACACGTCGCTTTAACCATTTGACTTACATAACAAATCTGTGGTATATTACAAATATGTTGTAAATACATTAGGAGGTGAACCAACCTAATGTATAATACAAATTACTTGTATGTTACTTTTTGCACAAATTAATTGTAAATTAAATACCTATTTATGTGTAATGCATAACTAGCTTTTATACCCGACGCATGGTATTTTATATATTTTTAATTTTAATTATCCATTAATACCTCAGATATTCATCTTACATATTATGTGTTATTAACAACTAGATATAGATCACTTTCCTATTGAACATAACTAAAGTGGAATTTTGCGGTGTATTCAATTATTTGACAAATTTCTAGCTAGCATCAGTAAGACAAAGAATTTATTTCCATAAAAATAATATCTGGACCGATTAATGAAAGGTCACTTCTGAGCACACCCCTTCCTGTTGTACATTGAAAAATAGAAAATGGCATCATTGAAAATTCACATTCAGAACCTTTGTTTTCAAAGATCAGCAATTAACATTTGTTAATTTGCAATTTATTCCTTCTTCAGTTAAAACAGCCTCCTGGTTTACCTTAATTTACGCTATTTAATGTATTGATCACAATACAAATAAATCGAAGATATTATGAAAGCAAGCTTATTATCTTATAGACAGGTAATAGTTCATAAAAGCAGAAAATAGCAGACGTATTAATGGAATATGGATGTACAGGAACTCCATTAAGAATTCCACCAATTCCCTTCTGACTAATCAATTTGTCCCTGTAGCAATGAAGTTTTTTTTAAGAGATATAGTGATTTCTTCACCGGTACTATTTAAATACCAGTTTAATCGATATTGATGACATCACCAATAACATACCATATATTAACATAATCATTGACTGTTCGATTCTCGGTCTGATTGATAATTTCGATTTTTATTAATGCTTTAATTTAATTATTAACGTATTTTAAATGGTTTGTTTGAATCGAATCGCTATAGCTAATGATATTTATTTATTTACAGTGCATCATTGTCAATTTTATATATTTTAGAATGTTGGTCTGTTGGGATATTCACGATATATTTAATAAAATTATAAAAGTTTCAAGTATAACCATGAAACGATTATATATTGCTGATCAAGAGGTTGATAACGGACGAGTATCAATTATACTCGATATGTTAACTCTGTGAGAATTTTCTGGATGTTGCTTTTACCAAATATCTGTCCGGAATTTGTCGGTAAAATAATTGATAACTAGCCGAAATTATACGAAAATCGTCCGAAGTACTCGGAAAATTATAATTGAATTATTGAAATTGGGAGTACTATAATCACATAAAACGCGGATGATAAAAATTAAATTTAAATCGACCTTACTTGAAACTACGAAAATCATTATACCTTTTACGTTTTCACCTTAATTAATATAAATGAAACTGTTTAAAATTCAAGTGCTAAATGTAAATGGACTTATATATAGGAAAACTAGTCTAGCTTTTTATATTATATTATTAACATGCACGCAATGTTTAAAATTAACAGTCAAATACAATATATTTGTATTATTATCATATATAAAATATATGCATTACCTAATTATTTGTTATTGTTTCGATTCATTGTAAAAATTAAAAGAAATTGTAAAGCGTGTTTCCAATTAAGTATTATGAGTATTGCTATATGTACCTACTCGTATATGCTATTTAATACTACACTTACCGTGCCGTGCATTCATACTTGTGCACTATTGAAAGCATTACTAATAATAAAATGATATATTTATTTTATCAATGAATCGTAAAAATAATAACATTGGAATTATATGTCAATTTGATCTATATGGAGAAATTGTATTTTAGCAGTTAACCAGTTAAGAAATCTAATGTTCGGATAGTTTGGGTATAATTTCTTAAATATATAGAAAATTAAAATGTTTATTAAAAATTAACGATTGTGTAATGTGTTGGTTTAGCTGTATTTTAAACGTATATTCTAAATTCTGTTGACATTATTTGGAGTATGAAATAACCACTATTATTGCTTTAGTTGTTTCTACTGTAAATATACTATATAAGTAATTTCGCTACAAATTCAGATTGAGTCGTAGATTATAGAATTTATGTTAGTGCGTGAGTTCTTCTCACGCAATTATACATAGATACTTGCTGAATTCATCTAAAAACAATTCTTCTCTCACCGAAGTTCTTCTCAACACAAGAGAAGAATTTCCAAGAGGGTGGAGTTATGTTAAGTTTAGATAAAACTGTTAACATTATTGCTTATATTTATTTTAAGAAATTTTTATTGAGTTGTAATTAATGTCCATGCAATTTATAAGTTAATTCAAGGCAAGATAAAATAAGTTATTCCGTTGTGATAACCGGTAAGTTGAATTCTAATTCTTCTGGATTAATTAGTTTGTATTGATATGAATAATTAATTAATCGCACTGAAATCTATTTTGATGTGACATCCTTATATATAACTCCCCTCGTCTCGTCCCTAAATATCGGCATTCCTATATAATAAAATATAGTAAATTGATTGCAGAATTATTCTTATCAATATATGAAAATTACGTATTTTCTTTCTTTTTTTGTGGATTAGAGTGACGTGAAACAAATCTGCTGGTCGGCTAGATTAAACTTTGCATGCTATCGATAACATTTTAAAATTGCAGGTAGCTCGGATCGGATAAATTTTCATCGCACTTATAAAAAATGTTAATATATTAAACGAGTTTGTATTATGAATTTTATCACCATTTCGGACCTACACATCCAGTCCGTTATTAGAAACGTTTGTAATTTAATAAATTAATTAATAGTCGAATAAATTAAATTGACTAGTATGCGGCGCTTTTAGCTAAAGTATGCTATATAAAATAAAAATTTGAACTATAGGGCTGCTATTTGCTGCCAAAGAACTAAATTATACGTATCTTATTGTCCCAAAAATATTTCATCTCCTTTCCCCTTCATAATTTCAGCTTAGATCAGTTTTATAATTTTAGTTTAATTTGCTTAAATTTAGTTTTATATTGTAATACGCTCATAAATTTATTGCATATTTTAACATATATAAGTATATAATCTAATTATAACATAAGCTATGTTACGATTAAATGGGGTGAGATATCGTGATGATCTTAACGATAAAATAACAGAGATACAGAGTAGAGACAATAATCTTTAACATTTGATGATTAAAATAACATGCAATTTTTTTTAAGTCGTTAATGACATTCATTTCAATGATCAATGATAAAATTTCGACAAACTGATATCTTTCAAAGGAATTGTGATGATTCTACTAATTTTCTAAACTAAACAGGTTGCCTGAATTATGACATATTGTAAATATGATACCGCTATGTTGACTTTAATTCTAATAAAACTAGTTATTTATCTAAAAAAATAGGGCTAAGTTAACTCACTAATATATTAAAATACATAGGTAAGTACATTAAATTATATAAATTCAGTTAAAAATCATCATAACAAGTTTTTTCTTTACATGTAAAGCTTTTCTTCTTGTCTACTATTTAATGCTAACCAAGATTAGCAACTTTAAATTAAATTGATAAATTTATCGTTTTAATAAACACATAATCATAATAGATGAAAATCAACTGCACTTTTCAATTTAGCCATAGTAGTCCAGTGAGTAAAACGCTGGAAGCATTGGAAGCCTAAGATCTTTGGGTCGAGAGCGGACTGTGACACAAATTACCTACAAAAACAATCATTTCAGGGATCATAAAATATATAAAAGGGACAACGCTCCCACAATGAAAATGATAAAATATGATGATGCTAAATACATGTAATATTTTATTGTTACTATGAAAATATTTACTTGCGATATGTCGGATCTCTTTATATATTTGTTTGTATATCTCTTTAAATAGGTAGTTGGTTTATTAGCAATGTTTAATACCAATATTATTGTTTTTTACTTCGGAAGAATACGAATTATTAACTTCTCGAACCACATCTTATGAAGTCTCCTACTATATCTAGTACACGAAAATATCACTGTTATGTGGCTTACAGAAATGAAAAACTTTTATGGATCTACTTTAGTAAATATTATATCCGTAGTTCATACCGATTGTTAACCCTCCTATAACGCAGTGTTCTTATATCGAGATTTCCATATAACGCGGTAGTGGTTTCCATACCAATTAATCGCGTTATGGGGGGGTTGATTGTACATAATAAAAATTTTATAACATTTAATTTAAACAATTTAAAAAATGATCACATGTTAAATAATGAAGGCCATATCACGGATTTGGAAGTTCTTTTGAATTAAATATTGCTCATATGTTATATGAGCAGTATCCGTAATCTTCTTTTGTTTGATCAATGGAAATATGTAGTTGCACAATCACTCAGTGCACTGTTTATTGAATCCCAGATTTCCCTAAATTGATGGGTTTCTTATCCCTACTTTTTGTTATACTCGCGGCAAAACAGGAAGAGAATTTTCGAAATCGAGCAATAAGAACCACGTCAAATATAAGTATATCTATTTTTAATTACATTTTGAAAATTTCAATAAGAAATTTAAAATAATAACTAAATAAATTTAAATTAATAAAAAATGTAAGAACTTACATAAATCATTGAGTAGAATTAGAACAATGCAATTTTGTATATAATCAGACAGTGCGAGTATAAGTATGAAAATGCACGACGGTCTAGTTGGTTTGGTTTAGGATCTTATCAATTGAAGATCTAAAAGAAATTGTAGTTTCTTTTCTTCTACGTGTTCATGCAATTTTTATTTAAATGATTTAATAACTATCGTCTTAGTATGTCCACAATAATGGTAAAAATATCGCCAACATACAGTACTGTAAATTTTCTTATGTGTACTTAATGGGGCTCGAACTTTATCAACTTGTAAATAGAAATTTTTTTATTAATGCATAAAAAATACTAGGCAATATATCGCAACGGTGTGTGCCAGGTTTTCGATAATAGGCCCAAACTATCGATGCTGTCCAGAAGCTGGAATGAAAAGTCGATTCTTATCAGAAAACTTGCTATTTTAAAAATGAGTGTTTTTTCTTATATAAAAATCGTTTTGGCAGAAATTATAATACCTGCATCATCCAAATTTTTTCCTTTTATTAAAGGATAGCATAGTAACACTTTAACACGGGGGTTTTGCTTAAAATCTATTGGAGGATGATAAAAAAAATTTAAGTAAAATAAAAAATTTTCCTAAATTTCTTTCCTCCAACAAAAATAATCTGTGTAGTTTTTTCACAAAAGCCCGTGTTAAAGTATAGATAACTATATACAATAGATAAATATATGGTATGTATGGTATAAGTTTAAGATTAAACCATATTGACCATACGGTTTTTGATAAAAAGACAGTTAAAGTTGGGTAGTTTTCTCATGTATTTTCAATTCCCGGGGAACCCCTTAAGATATAATTATCTTAAATTGTAATAAGTTGTTGTGATAAATGATTCGTTAATTCTAGGAATCCAGATGATAGATTTCCCATACTGGCTCCAGCATAACTTGATGATGGATGCGATTTAATGGGTAGAACATTATTCCCCTCAAGATAAAAACAAATTCACAGTTGAGGTTGCTTCATTTTTACTGGGAATCCGTGCGAAAAAACGGGTTAAAATCTAGTAATAATATACTTATATATATTATAATATAATACATTTATTTATCTCGTTTTATGTCTGATTTTTAATTTAATAATATCACTTTCTTACAAATATCTTATTTAATTTTAACGCAAGAAATTAAAATTGATTAATTGCAAATTTGTACAATTCTCAACCGTGAAATTGAAGGCAAAACAATTTCGCGAATATTATTCATAATTCATTCGATATATTTGTTATTTATTCACCATTACTAATTTCTGAAATTTCTTTAGATTTTTTCCAAATAAAAATACTCAATAGAATTCAATACAATTTCAATTTGTAATTTATTAAAAAAAATAAATAAAATAAAAAATTGATTAACATATAAATGATTTAGGTATGTACTCGTAAGTATTTACGGGTATATTGTATAATCTTTGTCATAAAAGAAAAAGTTTTTATATGCATAACGAAAATGCTATGTTAATGGCCCCAATATTTCGATGTTGCAAGTAATATTGTTCTTTTTTATCACTTTTTTTACAATTTGCACCGTGAACTGAATAATAATAATTTATAGATAATCTATTTTTTTTTAATCAGAACTTCTAATTAATTTATTAAAATATATCTAATGGAAAATATAAGTTTCAACCAAACTTTACTTCCATTTTATGCACTAGAATAAACACGTTAATAATATAAATCATCAATTATATTTAAAATTATGCGTTTGTCGCGAAAATTCCACATTTCTAATTAATACAAAATATTAATATAATCTGTAATTCAATTAAATTAAACTATCAAATCGAGTACTCATTGCATCACTTGCTATAATTTCAGCAGAGCGTAGCGGTGCGGACTTAAAAGGGGTCATTGGGTCTATTATATCAAATCTGCCAATTACGTTTGTACCTGCATGAATATCTTTTGCTAAAGCTTGAAGTCAAGCGGCATTTATTACAGATGACAGTCATAGATGATATAATGGAGTTCATTGATTTGATTGTTCATACAATTTTCAAAAAATTACCCAAATTTATATAATACTCGTAATTTCCCATACTGATTAAATTTCCTGATTTTCATAAAAAAATTTAATTTTTATATAAGTTTTTCATTTTCATGTTTCACATTTATAAATATTATATTATTATTTAATATATAATATAGTTAATGTAATAATAATAGATTTTTTTTATAATTTTATATACAAATGTAAATAACTTATAATTTGAAATATTTTTTTTTCGTTCATTTATTTAACTGAAATTGTTAATTAATTATTTAAAATTATTATTTCATTAAAGTTACAAAATTATTCTGAGCATGTAAAAAACCTATAAAATATTTTGTTATGCATTCATATTCATGTACTATTTTATAGAATTAAAAACCTTTAAATGTCATTACAAAATATAGTCAAGATTATCCAAGGACTGTTATTTGTTATTGGTGCAAGAAGCTTTGTTGTAATCGGCATTAATTTTAATATCCAATGACATACTGATGAATTATATCAATCACTTTGATAATGTTTATTCAAAGGACAAGGACAAGAAATCCTAGTATACTAGCAACAACATCATAATCACCATCTTGTCCATCTAACCACCGCCTTTACTTATTCATTGCCACAGTCTTGATTTCACTTCAGTCCTCTCCTACTGCTGTGGGTTCTTAGATTACTGTTTTGCGCTACGTGATCTATAGCCTTCTCCTTTCGAGATTGCCTTATTTTATTGGTTTCAATAGAGATCTTGCCATGTCCCAAACACGTCTTAAAAAGTATGCACGAAGCATGTTTGATCAAATTGCACTTTCTACTGGATCATCACAATATTTCCAATGCTAGTCTTCAGGTCTTCAGCTATCACAGATATATATTTTGGATGATGCTTGGATAGAATATTTTATAAATTCATCTCAAACACTTGTTAACCAAACTTGAGACTTAACATTACGATATACGATAGAATTCGTGAAACCTTCCCTTTCACGTTCTTAACATTTAACGGACAGGCCACGCAAATTTACGGTCTTCCATTCTGGATTTGTAAGCTGGCCCGTGTAGATAACAGGTAGATAAGCAATGGGGGTGGTAGATGCAAAATTTATACGGGTTGCTGGCTAGCTGCACGGTAAGTTAGATACGTATATTTCCAATAAGATAACAGGTATGATCCTATCGGATGCTGTTAATTCAGAAAACAGTTGAGCGACTTTAATCCAAAGTCTCGTGTATAATTATAATTGTTATAGTCCGTCCATTTATTCAACATGTAGAATGTAAAGCGTCAAGTCATCTAGACTGGTTGTGTTCTAGACTTAGTCTCAGCCGAGAATTTTCACCTTATACTAATATAATATTTGCCTATACTATCTTATGAATTGAGACTATTATATCTCTGCAGTGGTAAATCCTATTGATAAGTTAAATACACCAAAAATATTGTCTTTATATTTTGAGATCAATGGATCTTGATGGAGCTAAATGGGCTTAATTGATATTATTAGATTCTATATTTTGCAGACTTATCAATATTCAAATTAATTAAATTATTTGTTTATTTCCAGAAATCCCAGTTGGTGGCGGAGGCGAACTGGACTGGAGAAAGGACTAACATTAATAAGTATTGTTGCTTCGTTAGCAGTAGTGGCGTTAGCCATTTCATTAATAGCAGTTCTTCTATCGACGCCAATGGAAAGTAAGTGAAGAAATTATTTCTAAGCAGAGTTGTTAAAATACATTGATTTAATCGATTTAACCGATTTTCTTCCGGATACTGAACTTGTAATATGCATGAATTACATCCTCTGTCTATCTTTTTCTACTTATTTTTTCGATTACGAATGACTATAGTCATTAGCATTGATCGACGGTTTTCATCTTTTTATTAAATTTGAAATTCGGGTAAACTACTTTTATATAATATATTAACAGCGTTTTGGATTAATTTGTGTATACTTATAATCTAAAAAATCTGTCAACTTATAAATTCTTGTAGGAAATGTATTCATAATTTCATTTGAAAATCTCATAAATATTATTATAATAAACATAACTTGCTGTAAATGCTGCACGACTTGCACTGTAATAAACATGATGCTTCATTCATATGTACTTCTATCTTTAGCAGCGTTCAAATTAATTTGTTCTTACAGTTGGTTACCAAATTATAACAATTTTTAAAATTAAATACGTAAAATATAGCTCAATTTTCCTTGTCAGGGACGCTTATGAAGGCCGAAGCATTGAACAGTTCACCTGCCAGCCACCTAATTAGTAGTGAACCGAAGAGAGCAAAAGAATCGAATATATGTCTGACAACAGGTTGTATACACGCTTCATCGCGTGCACTTGCTGCAATGGACACATCAATTGAACCATGCGATGATTTTTACAGCTTCGCCTGTGGTCAATTTATCAAGGATACAGTCATTCCGGATGAAAAAACATCGGTTAATACGTTCTCAATAATTGGTGATAAATTACAAGAGCAATTACGTACGTTAATCAATGAACCAGTCAATCGGGACGAATCGAAGCCGTTTACTCTGGCTAAAGATTTGTATAAAGCTTGCATGAATAAAACGTTAATTGAAGAACGTGGTGTGAAGCCATTGCTTGCCATTTCTGAGTCATTGGGTGGTTGGCCTGTGTTGAAGGGTGATCGATGGGACGAAAAATCAACATGGACTTGGATTCAAGCTGTTAAAGATTTCCGAGTTAAAGGTTACAGTATGGATTATATTTTCGATTTCTCCGTTGGAATAGATTTGAAAAATTCAACAAAACGAACAATTGACGTAAATTAATTAATTCAAAACTTAATTTTAATATTTTTAAAGTTTTTTATTTTACAACAAAAATACAAAGATTGATCAAGCTTCCATTGGACTTAGTCGAGAGTATTTGATAAAGGGATTGGAGGACAAAATTGTTTCCGCATATTTCGATTACATGGTTGATATGGCCGTTATTTATGGTGCCCAAAAAGAAGCCGCTTTGCGGGAATTAAGGGAATCGCTAGAATTTGAAATTGCCCTTGCTAATGTAAATCCAATCTAATAATCGCCATTCTTTAAATCATCTTTCTTAATATTTTTTTTTTATCTTCAAAATAAAAGATTTCCTTACCAAATGAGAAACGTCGAAATGCAACCGCCCTTTACAATCCAATGTCATTACGTGAAGTCCAAGAGAAATATAATTACATTCCCTCATGGGTTGAATACATAAATGCACTGCTACCAAAGGGACTGTCCATCGATGAAAGTGAAGTGATTATTGTTAGTGTTCCTGAATATTTTGTCGAATTGGGAAAGTTGTTGGAACAAACTCCAAAACGAACGGTTGCTAACTATATGATGTGGCGAACGACGGCATTCTCATCATTTTTCTTAACCGAAGAACTCCGGAAAAGACAACTAGCCTATAGTACAGCATTAAGTGGAAAACAGGAGCAAGAACCAAGGTGGAAAGAATGTATTGATATAACGAGTGGAAGGTAAGTTTTCATATATAGAACGATTAACGTTTATGGTCTTATAGCTACACATTTTCTTGCTACATCTTCGGTTGACTTAATTCATATTAAAACTTAGAAATTTCTTTTTTATTGGCGACAATGGTTTGAAATTAAAATATTTTTGAAAAGGGAAATTTCAATATTACAATAAGAATAAGACAAATTAATCTTAGAATTACGAGTGAAATAATTTTGAGTAATGGAATTAAATTCAGAATACTAAAATCAAAATATGTATACGGTTAAATTCGGAAGATTGCTTATTAAATTAAGCATGTAAATGCACAATTTAAGAAATGAACAAATTAATTTTAGAATTAAAAGTTAAATAATTTAGAACAATGGGATTGAATACCGAATATTATTAAAAAATTATAATTTCGTGTCCTCCGCGTAGAATATTTGGAATAAATTTATAAAATTGAGTTTTGAATGCAGCTATGCAGAATTTGGAACAGGGAAGTTTATTTAAAATTTAAAGTTAAATGATTTAGAACAATGAGCTTCAATCCAGGATACTAATATAATATCAAAATGATAATTTATTATTCTCCACCTAGAATATTTGGATTATATTTAGAAAAAATAATTTAAAATCGAGTATATTTAACTATTTTCAAAAACATTTTAATATTGAAACTAATGTTCCAGTCATTCCGGCCATCTTCCCCCCTGAAATGTAGCTCTACCTTATATTGATGTTAGAAGACTAATGGTGCCTTTAATGCTTATACTAATCCCATATTTCCCTACTATCGATATTTTTAAAGTTTGCCAATTTCGGTTGGAGCTCTATATGTACGGAAGTATTTCCAAGAAAGTTCACGAAAAGTGGCCCTAGAAATGGTCAATGGAATTCGAGCAGAGTTTGAAAAGATATTAAAGACAGTTAAATGGATGGATGCAACTACTCGTGAATCTGCTCTAACAAAAGTGAAAGCAATGACAACCCACATCGGGTATCCAGATGAAATAATGAGCAATGAAAAATTGGAAGAATATTTTGAAGGTTTAGAAATTAATCCCGATAAATATCTGGAATCAGTATTACAAATGAATATCTTTGGAACCGATTATGCATTTAATAAATTACGGAAACCAGTGAATAAAACTGATTGGGTTACCCATGCAAAGCCAGCCATTGTCAATGCATTTTATTCCTCAATTGAAAATAGTATTCGTGAGTACTTTTTTTAATGTCTAGTTTAATTTAATTCTATTTTTCTTTTTTTACTATAATTTTATTCGCAATTAATTCATTGTTGAAATATATAAAATTTTTAGAATTTCCGGCTGGTATTTTGCAAGGTCAATTCTTTTCGGCTGATAGGCCAAGGTATATGAATTATGGTGCTATCGGTTTTGTAATTGGTCATGAAATAACACATGGTTTTGATGATCAGGTAATTAATTTATAATATTAGGGTGGTCGATAATATAACCCAACTTGAGTTTTTACCCTCCTAAATGACGAATTCCTATCTCTACCTATAGTATACCTATTATTATAGTTACTCCCGATCCACCACTATACAATACTATAACCACTAGAGATTATGTAGAACTGCTCTATTTTGTTTCAAAGTCTTAAAATACCACACACCGACCGGATTTTAATATGTGTAGATTCACATCTCTCATAGAATAGTACCTTGCACTCAGGTTATAGGGACCTTCTACTATACGTAATTCATTATTGAATTTATCGTCACTAAAAGAGGATAAATTGTGGGGCAGTCTAATCCCTGAAAATTATTGAAATTTTTTAATATACATAATAAATAAAACTAGGGCAGACAATTCGATTCATTTGGAAATTTAGTGGACTGGTGGGCTCCAGACACCAAAACGCAATACTTAGAAAAGGCACGTTGTATTATTGAACAGTATGGTAATTATACAGAACCGATAACCGGTTTAAAGGTAAGCGATTCTGACAAAAGATCTTAAATTATACCTATTCCGTTCAGAAAAATAAGCAAAGCTTTAATTAAATTAGTTGAATGGAATAAATACACAAGGCGAAAATATTGCTGATAATGGTGGTATTAAGGAATCTTACATAGCGTATAATCGTTGGGCAGAAGAAAATGGTAGCGAACCAATGCTGCCCGGACTTAACTATACACCCGGTCAAATGTTTTGGATTTCCGCAGCGCAAACATGGTGCTCCGTATATCGAGAAGGTATGTGTTAAACTATTTCGTCACTCCATAAATTAATTTAATTATATTTTAGAATCGATAAAATTACGAATTACAACTGGTGTCCATTCTCCAGCACAATTCCGAGTATTGGGACCGATTAGTAATATGAAAGATTTTGCAAAAGACTTTAATTGTCCAGATGGATCTCCAATGAATCCCACACATAAATGTGAAGTTTGGTAGTGGAATTGAACAAAAATAAAACTGTTTTTTTTTACATTTTTTTATTTTAAATGTAAAAATTGATCAAAATTTTAAAATTGAATGATAAAATTAATGAAATTTAGCACTTAATGTATTTTTAAAAATTAATTTTTACACAAAAAGAGAATTAAATAATTATATTTAATAACAAATCAAGTAACTCGATTTCTTGCTTTAACGGGACTATTAATCTAACCCGCAAACATCAAGGATTTTGTAGCCATTCATACATTCCATTTGTTACCTTATAAGGAAATCAGATTTTTATTTAAATCATAAGGTGAAGATGACGCCTGTAACAGGTTTTCCATCAAAGAACAATATGCTAAAAAATAAAGGGCGGTATTGTGTTGAATATACACCCTCAATATGTATCCTTCTTGTGGCTAACGGTACCACATAATTATAAATTCTTAACAATTTGGCAACAAGATCCTCATAGAAACTATAAATTGTTTCGTCTCAGAGTATAATAATCATCAATTTCTTGAACTGGACTTTAACTCTATAGAATATACACAATTAAATTATCGAGTGACTAAGTGAACATTTATTCATATACACATATACACTCGTAGGAAAAATTTTTCGTACAATCAAATTTTTTTTTAAAAGAGGCTTCTTAAACACCAATTAAATTTTTTTTTCACAAATTTTAGAATTCACCTTAATTTAAGGAGCTGGAAGTCAATGATGATTAAAAAAAATAAGTAAA
>JANTOP010058997.1:0-22786 GCA_027564815.1 Symmerus nobilis | reverse complement strand
GGGGGGGCAATCGATAATCGAACAAAATGATTTATTTGCTGAATTCATTTCATTTCATGTAAAATTTTTTCTGTAATTAATTTCTAAGGCTTAGCGGATAGAAAATTAATAAAAATTGTTTATAGAAACTGTTGTATTTTTTCTGGGAAATTAGACTATTGGGTAGTGAATGGGAAACATTGCAACTAATAATAATTTCTTTAGAATTTTTCATTTAAAAAAAAAACGTCTTATTTATAGGCTTACTATATAGAGATATCTGTGGTATACCAATGACTGATTTTTATTCGGTCGATGGCGTGGAGTCGAGCTGCCAGATAGAAATGCTGATTTTTATAATTTGGAGTAGTGAACAGGTTACTCTACTCCAAAATTTGTAGCTTTATTTTGACTACACTCTGCTATTTTTAACTCTATCGTACTATTTTCTACATCAAAAAGCATGCTCTATACCTCATCATTCTCATTTGTTAAAAATCGAAATTTCGCCCCTACCAAAAATCGTGGGTTGATTTAGTTTTTATTTCCTGAATTAAATTTGGTCATTTGATTATTAAAGAACAATTCTGCATAATTAGATTTTCCATTTTTGGAAAAAAATTCTTGGAAATTTCAATTGTTAATTACAGGTAAAATCGGAAATTTTGCTAATGGTTTTCATTTCTTAAAAATCGAAATTTCGACCCTACCAAAAATCGGGGGTTGATTACTCAAAAATTTCAAGAATTTAATTCGTTCGTTTGACTATTTGAGAATAATTTTGCATAATTAGATTTTCCATGGAGGAAAATTCTTGGAAATTTCATTAATTAATTACAACCAAAATCGAAGATTTTGCGACAGGTTTTCATTTCTTAAAAACCGATATGTCGACCCTACCTAAAATCGGAGGCTTATTTCTTCAAAATTTCGAGAATTTCATTTATTCATTTAATTATTTGAGGACAATTCTGTATAATTAGATTTCCCATTAGATTAATAATGCCGTCCCTAAAAACGCGCTTTAACATGCACGTACATCGTTTAACGTTAAAAATCCAAACTATCCGAATTTTTCATATGACATAAAATATGAACCAAATTAAGTGTCCGTTAAATGGTTAAACTTTAGAAAATGTTGGGCAAAGTCTGCCGGCAATTTGGCAATTTCGTTCATCTAGACTTTGTAACTACTCTTCCGTCTCTTTAAATAACCGTCGAAAAAGGAGAGAAATTATAATTGCGATCCAGAATCTTTTACTTACCTTTTTTTGTCGACAGAAAAAGAGGCGGAAGAGTCGTTACACTGGCGCCCAACGTGGGGCTCGAAGGTAAGAAAAATTCTGGTTTGAAACTATAATTTTTATCTTTTCTTGACGGAAAGACAGAAAATTTCGTCTCTATATGATTTGCGCTCTAGAAAATAATAGGTATGTGGGAGGATAACGCGCCAAACAAACACCCACCAAAGTGTCATTTAAAGTTTTAATTTAATCAATCCAATGAACATCTTGAGTGGGTAGTTCTTTGGACACACGATTTTTAAAACCAAGTTCGAATCTCTTGGAAAGCAAATAAAAAATCAATGATTAACATGCGAAAATACCAACGATGGAAGTTAGATTTTTCGATTTTTAGCCTCCTTGTTGTCGCCAAGGCATGTTTGGCACGTCTGCAGTTCTTATCCCGCGAAGCATTCCCTGGAATCTTAGACCCAGATCTCCTTCTCCTTCCCCTGGAGGCGTTTTTTAAAGTTCGATTTTTCGGATTTTCAAACGCTCGGAAGTCGAAGAAGGAATTGATTTATTGAGCCCGAAATAGAGTTTTTTGAAAGATCGATCTTCGTTCTAATCATTTAAATGAACAAATATTGGAATCTCTTTCCCTTTCTCCTTGAACGAAATAGATTCTGACTGAAAATAAGGACCTTCATCTCTGGAATCGATGGGAATTCAGAATTTATCTTACAACGAATCGAAAGATTGGTTCGTTGGAAATAATTTTCGGTAATAAAATTACCGAATATTAGTCCTTTGGGAGAAGCAGGGTTTCTGGGAGGATCTTTAGAAGTCTATGAAAATAAGAAATTCATCAACTTCCAAATATAATATCTCTGGGAAGAACCAAATATCTAGATAAAATTCTAAATTAATTAGGGTCTATCCTTTTTTAATCAGACCAAATTAATTATGACCATATTCCTTGAGAATTTTCTGAGATATTAATTTTAATGTCAACACATTTGAACGAATCTTTTACGTCCTGAGCTCTAAATTCGGAACAGTAAGGGCTAGGGAACAAATGATTCAACAATAATACTCCCCATTGAATCCGTTATCATGGGTCAGACGGCCAAACGCCGAAACCAAAAAGAGGATTTTCTCGGATTTTTTGGAACTTTTTTTTCCAGATCTCAGCTCCTGGACTAGATAGAGCAGAGCGGTTTTCAGCAAAGTGAGCAGCTGTGTTTTATAATATATTCACCGTTTACAGAGTTTCGAAATTCCTATTATTAACTGTTTCCGATTTTTAATTTTCTATCGCTTATATCTCGAGACCTGGTTCCAGAAGTATGTTTTTTCTTAAAGGAATATGAATTCTATCGATAGAATTTATCGTTTAAGATCAGTTTTAGATTATTCGGACGTAGTTTAATGGAAATAATACATTTTTTCTGTCTGCATTTTTTCGAATATATGGGAAGCCATACAATTTTTAAAGATTTTCCTATTATGAGGATACTCTATTGCTCTGTCCAAGTTTCATTAAATTCTGATGATTAGTTCCCCAGATATTCAATTGGGAATTTTACGAATCCATGGAAACCTATGATTTTTTTAAAAGATTTCTACATTTATTTTATTGCGCGATAGGTAACCAGAGGGCATAGATATATTAAAATGAATCTCATAACTGGCTCAACAAATCCTTTTTTTTTTTTCAAAATACTGAAAAAAAATGTTGAATTTTCCTTAAAGGATGTTCAGGGAAAATATTTCAGTCAAATTAAACGAAATTTCTTAATAAAAAATTTTATTTAAAATTAATGATCGAGAAAACAGCCAGGAAGAAGGTTAATAAATGAAGGAAAAAATGAACAAGTTTCATAGGCTCAACACTGGCTCAAATATTTTTTTCTAAAGACTGACTTTTTATCGACTTTTCTCAACCTCTTCGATTGTTTTGGCAGAGGCGGAAGAGTCGTTACAATTTCGCTATAAATTTTCTGACAGACATTTCAAGCTGTTCAAGCTGTAAACGTAGATTTTTTATACAGAAAATACTAATTACTCGTCATAATTAAAAAAAAAAAAATATTCCCATTTCTGTAGTATCGTATCTGGTGAGGGTCAAATATCCTTTTAGTGAACATTTTCCATAAACCTTTGATCAAATTGTATGAGACAGGATAAGGTAGACGCTATAGCCGGACAGCACATTCAAATTTTTTTCCACCATTTACTCTGTTCAATCTAAAAATTGTACAAAAATTAAAGGCAATTCAAGGCAATAAGAAATGGGATAATTCGAAAAATAATTGAGTTGATTTTACCATTTTAATACCTCTTTGCCTTATAATTCTTTTAATTTTTTTCTTCTTATTTTTCAATTTTATAACATTTTGTAAAATAAAAGAAAAACCAGAGTAAAGGAGACGAGGAGAGCCATAGAGATAAAAATGCATTAAGATCGAATTGAATGCATTTTTTTTCGTCTTGTTTAATTTAAAATTGATGAAGAAAAAATAAATATATTGTAGATGTCCCATTTTATCTGTTTTTTCATTAAACGGTTCGACAATAAAATACATTTTGACATTTTTCTGTTAATTCGTATCCTTTTCCTTACACTATCAAAATCTAGTACCTTACAGTGGATAGATAATATCATACAATTACAACCACATTTTGTAGCCATCTTTTTATTTTATTTTCATCATACAATTATTTTTTATTATTAAGACTATTTAATTTGATTTATTACAATTTTGCTTAATCGACATAAATTATTTTGTAGAGATATGTTTTTGTTAAATTGTAGAGATATAAATTTACTAAACTATAAATAAGAATAATTGCATAGAATCGGACATTTTTTCTTGTATACATTTTTTATTTAATTAATTTTTTCATGTAATGTAATTGTAAGTTAAATATGTAATTGATTTATCATTATAAAAATATCATATCAGATTTTATATCTTATGTCTAGTTTTTTATTATAAAATTATAAATTATTGTCATAGAATTCGGTATGCTTTTCGCTACCATAGATGGATCGGTGACCTTGAAAAGTGATTATATGTACAAAGGGATAGATAGATGTTATGGATATAACTCCTTGGTGCCTCATTAAATTTACAGTCAACCGGTCAATTGTATATTGGCTGACATTGGTCGGCATATCCTCTCTCACTTATTCATAATACAAATCATTTTTCTTTGATCTATTATTATTCCTGCTAACTACGTGATTTGTTTACATAGATTAGCTATTAAAAACTTATAACTTAGATTTAAAAAAAAAATTTAAAAAAAAAGGAAAACATAAAAGGTAGGTTGGCTTGGCATTATATTGTGTGCCAAGAAAAAGTCTTTACAATCCGATACCTTTTAGTTGAATTACGATGGGGATAATCAAGTCATATATGGAACCATAAAAGGCTATCTCAGATTGTTAAATATAAAAGTAAACCTTTATGAGCAATTTATATTATTTTTGCATCGTTAGTTTTTATTATTTTATATTGAAATCAGTTAAGGGTAACCTCTTGGCTATCTATCCGTTTATTCCACCACTATAAAAGGATCCAGGGTTTATTAAGTAACATGCAGATAGGATATTTAAAGACTTTCGAAATTAAAATGAAAGGTTTTCAACATCTGATTCAATTGACCAATATTCAATGCATTCATGGCATTGTATAAGATGGTACACAAACTTATATTGAAATATTAAGAAAAACCTAACACACAAAAGAGATTTTTCGAGAATTATTTATTTAGATGAAAACTTTAAGAATTTATTTGTGTAAAATACGGGCACGCAAATAAAATTTTTACTTGTTTTTATTCATATTTTAATTCTTTTTCCTTCGATTTATTTGCTTCTTGCAATGGAGAAAAACACCTCTTTAATATATGCGGTTCGGTGCATACGGACAAAAACAGAGCATGTCAGAAATATCGGAGAATTTCGGAGAAGCGTCGAGTAATATTTGCGCTTCGAAGTACCTATCTTAACGAAAATATCCCTTAAAATATTAGTAAGCTTATTACGGATTTTTTTATTTTGAAATCCTGAAATTAGTTTTAAGAAGGAGAATTTTAATCAATTCTATCATATTTTACTAGTCAAAACAGGGGCGTGCAGTCTGATGCGCAGTAGGCGCAGAGCACGCCTTACTGAAATTATTTTATTTTATAACTTTGTCAATAATCATCAAGCTTATCCAAAGCTTTTAATTAAAATACAATATCATTGTATTCATTAAGGCTTTGAAGTTAAAAGCTTTGTGGAAAATTAAAATTTCTGCCGAAGCTTTAATGAATTGAATTGAATGCAAATTCGCTTTGCCCTTTCTTGAAAAATTAAGCTTTCGGCATGAAATTTTGTACAAATATGTGCTATCAATGAGCTTTCGAGATTTTTCAAGTATGTTTTTTGGGGAAAAATTAAAATTTGAAGAAAGGACCGATGTCTGTATAGAAAATAGATTTTAAAATGCAAAAAATGAAGTTTTAATCTTTAAGCTTTCTTTAAGCTCATAGTGAGTTGATAAAGTTTTTAACGAAAATGTCATATTATATCCTAATTTAATGAATCAAATAGAAATAAGATTCTAAATTATAAAAAATTTTAATTTTAAGCTTTCAATGAGCTTTCGAAATTTTTTGAGCTTTTTTTTGGGAAAATTTCAAATTTTGTTAAGGGATCGTTTCTGTAAAAAAAATAGATTTTCGAACGTAAAAAATTAACTTCGAAACTTAGAGCTTTCGCTAAACTTTTAATAGTTTGGATAAACTTTGTGCGAAAATTCCATATTTCATTTAAATTTAATTAATGGGGAAAAAAATCGATTCCAAATTATATAAAATGACATTTTAATTTTAAGCTTTGAAAGAACTTTGGAGATATTTTAAGCTTTATTTTCAAAAAGTTGGAATTTTGTTAAATGATAGCTATCGGGATGGAAAATAGATTTTTAAACGTAAAGAATTAATTAAAAAATTTTCTACCTTTCGTTGCGCTTTTAATATTTTGCGTAAGCTTTCTGTGAAAATTCCGCATCTCATCTCATAAACTTTCGAGATTTTTGAAGCTTTTTTTTGGGAAAATTTGAAATTTGGTTAAAGGATCGTTATCTGGATAT
Organism: Symmerus nobilis; assembly: GCA_027564815.1. Classification (NCBI taxonomy): domain Eukaryota; kingdom Metazoa; phylum Arthropoda; class Insecta; order Diptera; family Mycetophilidae; genus Symmerus; species Symmerus nobilis. The sequence continues at coordinate 16,434 of JANTOP010058997.1, read as the reverse complement.
AAAATAGATTTTAAAACGTAAAAAATCAGGTTTGGAAGATAAAGCTTTCTGGGAGCTTTTAAGATTTTGCAGAGCTTATGTACGAAAAGTTTAGTTGTTATATTTTTGTATTTTTTCTCAATTAATTTACAAACTTTCTGCATCATTACATTTTTTTGGATCTGAAGAAAATAACCGGGAAATCCAGATCAAAAGTCCAATATTCAAATTTCTCGGTACGCGCCCATACAAATTTCTGAAATTTTTTATTTAAATTTCAACTATTCCGAAATATTTAATTTTTATATTTTTACTAAACTCTCAAAGCAACTTTCTGCAGTTTTTGTTCTGTTCTGCAGTTGTTTTCCGGCCCAGGAAATTATAAAATTCTGCACACCATTGACATTGGAGGCATTGACCGCACGCCACTGAGTCAAAACTAGCAATTCTTAGAATACCCTTCCCCCTCAAACTCCATCGTCACGGTGTACATCCCCCAATACGAACATAAAAGTTAAAAAAGTAATTTTGGAAGTCTCAAAATCCCTCTTGAGTCTAATATTCAAGTTTTTTTGGGACGAGAAATTTTGTTTGCAAAAGTTTTTTTATGTCACCCTGTAAGAGAAAATTTTTTGGGTAAAAATGTTTTTTGGGTCACCCTGTAACAGAAAAAACATTTGGGTACAAAAGTTTTTTTGAGCCACCTTGTAAGAGAAAAATTTGTTGTAAAAAAGTTTTTTGGAGTCACCCTTTAACTGAAAAAAATTTCGAGCCTAAAGAATTTTTGGGTTCACCCTGTAAAAATTTGTTTCTTGGGTCACCCTGAAAAAAAGTTTCTAGGGTCGGTTCAAGACTTGCGACACCTCTCCTTGCGACGAAACATTCTCCTCGAAGCTTCAGACTTTGTCCATAGACAAGCTCCGCAGGTGAGTACTTTAGATCTTCCCTAACGGCCGATCGTATGCCTGACAGAACAAATGGCAACTCGCTACTCTAATGGCTGGTGGTACACCGAGCAATGAGAGAGCATTTCATCAGCCGATGAAACCTTTCCACCATTCCATTGGATTGCGGGTGGTAAGCTGTCCTGTGAATGCCTTAAAGGCTTAAAGAGCTGTTATTTCAATGAATAACCGAGACTCAAATTCATACCCATATCTGTTTTGATGGTTGATGGAACTTCTTAGACAAATTCTTAATAGGATAGGCCTACGGCCACCGTGAAAATCTGTCCATAACCGTTAATATGTACGAGTAACCAATAGATATTCGTAACGGTCCCACTAAATCTATGTGTACATGATCGAATCTGTTTTTCGGAATCGCAATTACTTCCGGATTTGATTTGGTATGCCCGTAATATTCTTAACTTCTGACAGGCTTTGGCCAAAGGTTTATGTCCATATTTATCTTCGGCCAGAAAAATCTATCTGTAATCAATTTATGGGAAGCTCTTATACCGGGGTGAGATAATGAATCGTAGTCGTAACTATTCTGGCACATAAGGGCGAGATTTTGTTGTGCTGGTCTCACACCAGAGAGAGTATTCTGTAAACGGAATGTTTAAAGCGAAATGTTCATATAATTTCTTAAATCTGGACCTGTCTTTCGGTTTTCTGCTAATTCTTTCAGATTATAGTTTTATGAAATTGCTGCTGTTTCTGTTAGAGCGTTTCGAGATAAATAATTTACTTCAACGTTCTCTTCCCCCTTGACCTATCTAATATCGCTTGTCAACTGACACACATAATCAAGGTGGCGCGATTGCCTATGACTCTTTTCTAATCTCGCCTTGATGGCATTGATTAGAGGTTTATGGTCTGTAAATATAGAAAATTGCCTTCCTTCAATGAAGTATCGAGAATGTTTTACAGGGAGATAAATCGCTAAAAGCACTCGGTCAAAGGTGGAGTACCTAGATTCAGTTGGCGATAACTTTTTTGAAAAAATGAGATCATCTTCGGAAGGATAGGTTATCCTCGGAAACTAGTCTTTAAAATCGCTACGCGTTTAAAATCACCTCGCATTGAAATTAGAATATCAGACATTGCGATTTTTGATCCGGATTTCTCGATAATTTTCTTCATATCCAAAAAAATGTAATGTTGCAGAAAGTTTATAAATTTGTTGAAGAAAAATACAAAAATATGAAAACTAAACTTTTCATATAAAAGCTCTGCAAAAATTTAAAAGCTCCCAGAACGCTTTATTTTCCTACGTTCTAAAATCTCTATTTTCTATCCAGATAACGACCCTTAAACGAAATTTAAAATTTTCTTGAAAAAAGCTTCTAAAATTTCGAAAGCTCATTAAAAGCTTACAATTAAAATGTCGTGTTATATAATTCGTAATGGAATTTTTATCCGATTTATTACATTTAAATTAAATATCGCATTTTCAGAGATAGAGTATCCCAACGATTAAAACCACAACAAAAGCTCTAAGTTTCGAAGTTAACATTTTATGTTTTAGAATTTCTTTCTATCTAGATATCGGTCTTTTCACAAAATTTCAAATTTTCCCCTAGAAAAATGCTTGAAAAATCTCGAAAGCTTATCAATTCGTCAAAGCTTTCGTAGAGATTTTAATTTCCCACAGAGCTTTTAACAAAAGTTTCCGATTTCATTTCAATTTATTTATCGGGAGATAAAGTAGATTTGAAAATGAATAAAATAATATTTTAATTAACAAGTTTTGGGTAAGCTTTCGGAAGTTACTTAAAGCTCTTTCCAAACAATTCACCGAATATTTGGATTTCTTTTTATTTTAATTATTGGGAAAATATTAGATTCGATACTACCTAAGCCGGTATTTTAATTAAAAGCTTTCGATGAGCTTTTTTAATTTTCTTGAAGCTTTTTCAGAAATTCTTCAATTTCACGGATTTTAAATTATTAGGATGGAAAATAAATTAAACCATTCATTTATGGAGTCGGGGGTTCGGTAGTATTCCTAAAATTAGTTTAAATTTGAACTCAAATAGCCTTTCATTTAACCTTTTCCTTAATTTACGTTAAAAAAAAGGCAGTGAAAGTAAAACCATTAAAAACAATTAGCTCGACTACATCAAAGTTAATATTTATTTATTTTAAATATAATTTATGCGAATTTCTTAAATGAATTTTATTGATTACGAAACTTCATGTTATTTTAAAAAATTTTCTTTCGTAAATAATCAATTTTGTGTTTAGTCTTGCAATTTATTTTTATTTTTTTTTCTTTCAATATATTCGAAGGTTAATGACATTTGAAATTGCAATCCATAGAAATTTGGACTCGAAAAGAGATGGGGAATAGATGGACAGATCGAATTCATTTCGAAGAATGAATGGAATCATCAATTTATTTTAAATATTCTTTTGTTCAATTTTATTTTAATTTAATATTGACAAATAAAATCGTTTCTTAAATTTATTACATCTTGAGTCCGTCTATTTATTAAGAAAAAAGTCATGTTGTGTAGGTGGGAATACGTTATGCTATGCAAAAAATCAAATAACAAATTTATTTATTTTCTTGCCATAATAAAATCTTGCAGAAAAACATCCTTTCCGCCAATTCATAAAATTGTTTAACATCTTGTCTGGATAAAATTTAATTCTTTTTTTTTTTTAATGTACAGGATAGATCATTTTATTGGTGGTATAAATTATTCGCTTCAAAATTCGTATCCCCCAAGAAATCCATCAAAAGAAAAATCTGGGCAAATTATTTATTTAATAGAATTAAATAAATCTGCATGAAAGGTCATGGGATATCACCGGTTTCGTTAACGATTTTTCTTTACATCGCCTTACAAATAACAGGAAAAACTTATTATAAAATAATATAAAATGATTTTCTTGGAATTTTTCTTCCATTCGAATATCGATAACCTTTTGAAAGAAAACGTTTTTATTCGAGAAATTCTTCTTTTACAAATTTATCAAAAAAAAAAGAAGAAGAAGAGAAATAAAATTTATAAGAAATCGTGAAAAAATCTTTACAATTCGTAAAGAAATTGATATCCGAGTTAATTATATGGGTAAATTCACTATAATGTGTAAAACACAGTAAACGTTTCAAATTTAATAAAAAATGAACGAAATTTCTAAAATATAAAACATTTCTCTTCGAAGGCGATTTTATATTCGCTGAATGTAAATTCTTCCTTTAAAAATTTGTCGATTGAATCGAACCCATAAATAATTGTTGTCTCCTACATATCGAAATTTAATAGAATAATATTCACCAACTATACGAGTAAAGAAATATTATCTTATGAATGGGAATCATGGTGGTAAAACAAGGAATGTCCATTATTATTAATGAAGTGACCAGAAGGAGAAGATGGACGAATTATATGTAAGCTCCCGCTAACGCTCACCAAATGCAAGTCAATTTTTTCTTTTGGCTTTCGAATAAAAAAATTCAAAACGCAGGAGAAAAATCGATCGATCTTCAGAGCTTTTATATTTATATAAAAAGCTTTGAAATATAAATCGAATGGAAATGAATGAAGATCAAGATGTTTTTCTTCTTTGTTTTTTGATTTTTTCTCCTTCGAAAATTCTCTTATTTTTCTTTATTTCATTTTCTTTGTTTGTTTTGGAAAAATCAAAGGGTAATCTTGGAAACTTCACCTACCGGCCTAAGATTCTGTATAAATATATGTTTTCAATGAGCTTTCGAGATTATTGAAGCATTTTTTGGGGACAATTTGAAATTTTGTGAAAGGACCGTTATCTGGATAGAAAACAGGTTATAAAACGTAATAAATTAAGTTCGAAACTTAAAGCTTTCTTTAAGCTTACAATAGGCTGAGAAAGCTTTCAGTGACAATTTCATATTTTATTTAAATTTAATAAATCGAATAAAAATTAGATTCCAAATATATAAAATTACATTTTAATTTTAAGCTTTCAAAGAGCTCTCGAGCTTTTTGAAGCCTTTTTTCGGAAAACTTAAAATTTCGTTAAAGAATCGGTATTAGTAAAGGATGGAAAATAGATTTTAAAATGAATTTAAGAAATTTAGTTACAAACTTAGAGCTTTCGTTGTGCTTTGGACAATAGTTTGGACAACCGTTCTGTGAAAATTCCATATTTCGTTTAAATTTAATGAATCGGATAAAAAATCGATTTCGAATTATATAAAGTAACATTTAGTAATTAGCTTTCGCGAATTTTGAAGCTTTTTTTGTTACAATTTGAAATTTCGTTAAAGGATTATTATTTGGACAGATAATAGATTTTAAAGCGCAAAAAATATAGTTCGGAAAATAAAGCTTTCTGGGAGCTTTCAAGTTTTTGCAGAGCTTTTGTACGAAATGTTTTGTTTAGATGTTTTTGCATTTTTCCTCAACTAATTTATAACCTTTCTGAAACATTACATTGTTTTGAATCCGATGAAAATTATTGGGAAATCCGGATCCAATGTCGCGATGCCCGATATTAAAATTTTTCGGAGCGAGCGAATTTTTGATTTTTCTTAGATAAATTTCAAAGTATTCGAACATTTGACTTTAATTGCCTATTAATTAAATAAATTAAAAACTACCTCTTGGCAATCATTCTAGAGTCTAGACCAAAAAAGCTTGAAAAATATTCAAAATAATCTATAAAGTCTGACAATATACAGGAAAACTAGAAGAAATTTGAAAATGTTGAAAAACAGTTTGTTACAACCAAGAAATGTTGCCACAATTTTGTTAGGTACAAAAAAATTTGAGAAATAATCGGGAATGGAGGTAAAATGTTGGGAAATATTGGGGAAAAAATATTGGGACGAATTTTTGAGAAATCAGGAAAAACCAGCATCAATTTCGTAGCTAATTTAATTACATAGAAATCATTAGATAATTTTTGAAAAAAAAAAAACAAATTTCTTAGAAATAGGTACTTAGGAAATTGTTGACCAAAAATCAATCGAATTTATTGAATATTTCAATTCAATTCAACTCAACACAATCAAATTTTCCAAAACCGTAATAAAATTTCCCGAACATTCACATTATCTGCGCGACAGACCAATTCTATAAAAACGAAGATTTGTCTCAATTTTTCGACAAAAAAACAAAAAATTAATTTCAGAACGGTCGAGTTTTTTTTAAAAATCTTAAAATCTCTTTTCTAATTACTTAGAAATAATTTGCCATTATTAAATTAGAAAATTAAAAATTTGTTGAAAATCCTGGAAAAATGTTTAGCAAAAATCGATCAAAAATATTGGATATCTTACAATTCGGTTTTTATGGGGTTTTAAACATAGGTACTGGGGAAGGGACCCCTGATTTTAATTTATTGATAGATCACCCAGCCATCACCTATTTGATTTTCCAAATTTTAAATTTTCCGGAAAATTATAAACTTTTCCTAGAAAAGTACCAATTTTCTTGTTGTTTTTATATCGAGAATCCAGAATCAAGAAGGATTTTTTTAAAAATTGTGCCTTACAATTTCCTCCCTATATCCTTACGTTTAATTTTAGAATCGGTAGATTTCCCGGTTACTTAATAGAATTTTCGGGAAATTAGAATTTTTCACTAATAATTTTTCATAATTCACTAGATAAATTTTATAAAACCGAAGCATTTTTAACTAAAATAAAATAAATTTTGTAATTGGATGATTTTTTGAAAAAATTTGTTTAGCAAAATATCTTAGTTAATTACTTGGAAATATTTTGGCATCATTAGATAAATCAAATTGTCGGAAAATCTTACGGAAATTAATCTACTAGGAACTCTAAGATTCCGATTTATGGGCTCAGTTAATAGATTTAACGATTGATTCTAAATTCTATGTACACAGAGTTAATAGACTCTGGATTTCGATGAGTCTTAAATCCTGATCAATATTATTACGAGTTTCAATAGCGTGGATTGAAATAGAATCAAATGACATTGCCTAGCTAATTATTGGCTCTAAATCAGTGCCAACGCGTCATTTCGGCAATTATTACGAGTGCTAAAAGAAAGTAACTTGGCGTTAATAAACTCTTCTAGAAATTTGATAACTTTTCAGATCGAAACGAAATGTGAAATTTGCTTCGATTTGGCTATCCTAATTTCAATTAAAAAATGATTAAAGAATTTTTGCGAACCAATTCTGGCCGGGCTCGGGTTGGGTATATCCCGGAATAGTTGATAATTTCCATTGTTTTTCAATTTTTTTGAAGTGAAACTTTTTTGCAGAGTGTAAGCTAAAAATGTATGTAACGGAAGTTGGTTGGACGTTTGGCTTGTCAGCATTTACAATTATTTCTATACCGAAAATAAAGAGGAATATATTCCATACCGGAAATAAATGTCGATGCAGTGTGGAGACGCCAAATACTGAATTCAGCATTTGGCTTGCCAGTCGTTTCGAAATATTTTCATACCGAAAATAAATACTGACGTCAAACATATCCAGACCAAAACCAATTAAATTGAGGTAGGAAAGGCAGGTGCAGTGTACAGACGCCAAACTCTGAACACAACATTTTTTTCTCTTACAGGGTGACTCAAAAAAAGTTTTTCTTTTACATGGTTACCCAAAATATTTTTTTACTCAAAAATTTTTTTCTTTTACAGTGTGACCCAAAATTTTATTTCTTACAGGGTGACCCAAAATTTGTTTTCATAAAGCGTGACCCAAAATTTTTTTTCTCTTACAGGATGACCCAAAAACCATTTGGACATTTTTTACTCAAAAATGTGATTCTCTCTTACAGGGTGACCCAACATTTTTTTCTTACAGGGTTACCCAAAAAATTTTTTTACTTACAAATTTTATTCTCTTACAGGGTGACCCAACATTTTATTTCTTACAGGGTTACCCAAAAATGTTTTTCTCAAAGCGTGACCCAAAAATGTTTCTCTCTTACAGGGTGACCCAAAAACCATTTGGACATAAAAAATTTCTCATTAGTGGGTGACCCACAATTTTTTTCTTACCAACATCCATTTCGAACCAAAAACGAAATACGAATTTAATTAAAATGTCCAAAAAAAGTTTCACTTCAGCAGTGTGGTCTAAGCACACATATTTTTTTTATTTTACAGATTATAGATATTAAAATATGAAACGAGTTTTCCAGCTCCCAAGTTATTTTTTTTTTCATTGCAACTCCTTAAAATAATAATCTGAAACATCATCTTCTTAAGTATTTATTCTAAGTAATATTGAATAAATTTTTAATGCTTCCATTCATTTTGATGATTATTTAAATATTCTCCATATTTTAAATTTAATTTAAAAATTCGATATACATATTTTTTTTTTGTTTGTCAACGAATAATATTAATTTCATACCACCCATTGATACGAGGAACACAGTGGTTGTTCCCTTAAAATTCAATTCTATTCTAAAATAAGTTAGAAAGAATTATTTTTCCATTAAATAATCAATAATAAATTCATATCAAACTCCTTTTTTATAATCATTATCATCGGGTGAATGGGAATAATTTTTATTTTTTACTAAAAAAATCATATATGCAAATTTGTATTATACATACCGTTCGTTTGCGACCTTCACGATATTCTTTTGCCACACGATTTTTCAATGAATATTGAAATTAATAATGAATAATAAATTATAGTAGAGAATAGGCTAAATTTGTATTAATATGTTAAATTGGGAACAGATGTTTTATGGAAAAATATTTAATTACACCCTCTGGTTGTGGTTAACCAAATTACTTTAATCATTATTTTTAAATCAGGAATAATGAAACATTCTGTAAATATTTAATTTAATTTAGTCATTAATTCTATCTTTTTCTTTCGTATGAAATCCGATTCCCATCATTGGATTTTGTAATTCAATATAAAACTTACATTTTTCTTAATATACTGAAATTAAGTAGCGATTAAATTATTAAATCAAAAAAATTAAATTACATCGTTGTACTTCAATATCGTAATAAGATGTTGGAAAATTATTAAGAAATTTGATATTCTTTTATAAAATCCATCGTATAACGTAAATGTCTCGATTGTCGTCTGAATTCGAACGAATGAAGTTAAGATTTTTAAAATAAACGAAAAGTAGGACATCTACCTTTTATCTTTGGCTTACATTCCATATACCAAAAAACTTTTCATTTCTTTTCTTTACTATTCATTCAACCTAAAGGAAATCATAAATTTAACATAAATTTAAATATTAAACAGTTCATTTTACAGTCTAAAGTAGACTTAACTCAACAAGCAATATATGAGTCGACTTAGAGTACCTTACAGAATTATAAACACTTAATTACATTAATATTTCTATCATTTTTATGGACCGAAAGATTTTTTGGTTAAACAGACGATTAAAATTAATAATAAAAATAAAATTATTTAATTAGATGAAGAAAAATGTTCCGTCTTAATTGATTGTTTTTAAGTGGAGAGAAAACCCGCACTTAAAACCACCAAAAAACCAAGAGAAACCATTTAATTCTTAATTAATAAGCGAAGAAAAGGAGGAGGAACACGCTTGTTTTATATAGTTTGTCGGGTGATTTAAGTTTCATTTCAAATTAGGTTATTTTTCCTCACATCATTTAAAATATTTGTTTATCGAAAAATACCAAATTTTGTGTAAAATTAATTGTACAACAAATTTGGGATGAGTTTTTGGATGCATTTTTTTCAGTAGGGAGTTTCTAATCGAAAATTGTATAATTAGACTGAAGGAAAATTAAAAAATAATTGAAAAATAGGTCAATTTTCCATTGAAATTCTTAACAATTTCAAACATTTTTCAATGCTATTTTTTGCCTGGAAATTCCTTAGTATCGGGGGAATTAATATATCTATTTGTTCTCCTGACATATTGGGGATAGGTAGGAAACGACCCCCTACAAATCATTAACCGCCTTCTCGCAAGACATTCTTATAACAAGCAATCTATCTACATAGAATCAAAGTTCATCAATATGTCACTCATTCAATATTATCGTGAACAAAGGTCATTTCTGCTCTTTCGTGTTTCAAATTTTCCTCTGGACGTGCCAAATATGGCATCGACAACATATTTTAAAATCTATCAGACGATTTGAAAAGCATGGAGCTAAGTAAACCGGTCCCTCGATTTACACGGTACATACGTTCAGGGATAAATCGTGTAAATCGAAACCGTGTAAAGCGAAACACAACATGCAAGATCAGAAACTAAATTCGTTACCTATAATATACTACCCCCCCAACCAAAAAATGAACATTTTGAGTTTCGTTTACAGTTTAATTATTTGAATGGAGAATAGGTTTCAATACATATAAAATTGTAAGCTTTTATTAAGCTTCAAAGCTTTCGTAGGAAACTTTCAGATTTGTTTAACATTTAATTCGAAATTTATAAAATTTTATTCAAAACTTAAAGCTTTGAGATTTGTGAAGCTTTTGTAAGAACATTTTGAGTTTGGTTGCAGTTAAATTATTCGGGTGGAAAATAGGTGTAAATATAATTAAAATGACGTCCCAAACTCAAAACATTCGTTGAGCTTTTAAGCTTTCGTAAAGCTTTTGTAGGAAAATTTCAGATTTAATTAAAATTTAATTATCTAAATAGAAATTCGATTTTAAAACGTATTAATTTTTATTTCGCTAAGCCCTCGGGTCTGTGCGGAGCTTTGTCGTAATATTTTAAGTTTCGTTCCGGTTAAATTATTTGGTTTAATTATTAAAAGCTTTTTTGGAGCTTTTGTAGGAACGTTTCATATTTGATTAACATTTAATTATTCGGATTTGATAATGTTGCAAATTGTATTCAAAACGGAAAGCTTCTCCACAGATTTTTAAATTTGTGCACAGAGCTTCTACACAAATAAATTGGATTGGAAATGAATAATTAACAGAACGCGTGAGGCATATTTTGAGGAATATTTGCATATGAAACAGGCACGCGATGAATTCCACACTCTCTTATAATTAATAAGAGGTACCTACTCTTATTATTAGGTACTAACGTACCTACTCTCTACATCCGGCCCCCAGCGACCATTACCTCATCTTTTTTTTTTTTTTTTTAATTTATAAATCGTGGAACAGCCAAATCGAGTAAATGTAAATCGAGGGACCGGTGCAGTCAGTTGGATTTAGCCTAGCGTAGCAGGACTTCTCATCCAAAAAGGCAAACATCCACTGGAATGACGTTTTTGATATATCTAACTCGCGCTACGTGACGTCAAATAAAATGACGTCTTCATGATATAAGTCCGCCTGTATTTAGGCTAATATCCTAAGACTCTTATTAAGATCGAGTAAACGAAGTAAAAAAAGAAACTGGTGAGAGTCTGATCTTGCTCATAGTGCAGCGACCAAAGTGAAATCCGATCACATTATCTATAAATAGATAATTTAATTAGAATTCAATTGATCAAATTTATTAGTCCTCCTTAATTTTGCAGGAAATATCTAGATATCCTGAATGGATATTCCATATCAAGGAGATATCTGCACTGCTTTAAATATATACCGAAAAATAAAGTCAAGCAGCGTTAAGATCTGTTATTGTGACCTTTGTCTGCTGCCTGGCTTATAGCTAATTTTATTATTGGTTTGCTTTTATATTGCACAGTAACTACGTGCAAAGTCATGCCTAATGCAGTCAGGAAATTATAAAAAAAAGAAAGGTGAGAATAGATCGGACTAAATCGAGAAAGTCGAAAAGCAGCATGGGAAAGTCATTGAAAGTAGGATATAGTTGGGAAAAAGTCTGATAAATTCGAATAACTTTATAAAAGTTCGAATAATTATGTAAAGTCAGTAAATGATATGAAAATGATTTAAATATTTGGGAGTTTAATCCGAAAAAAGTCGTGTAAATTCGAGAAAAGTTTATCAGTAGACTGGTAGGAATAGAAAATAGGTCGATAAGCACCTGATCGTCAAAGATGGTAAGGAAATGGTCGACGAACTCGTGACTTCTCCAACTTTACTTCATTTTCCTAAATTATTCCCGATTTTTTTTTTTTACTTTTCCTGACTTTTTTTGACAGAAATTAGAACTTGAAGAAATATGTACGGTTTTGCATTTTATTTATATTTTTAGGAACGTTTGAAGACCTGATTTAAGAGACCTGAGTGACTCCGGATTAGCCATTCTTGCAAAATAATTTAAGGAAACCATTTTCATGAATTTTTTAATTTTTAAAAATGAAAACTTTGAATATTTTTGTTCATGAATTTTTAAAATTTACATAAAATACTCGTGATACTGTCCGATTATATGAAATTTTGAAATTTTCAATGACATTTTTCTTGTTTGAAAAATTGTCCGATTTTTACGAATTTTTCATTATTCCTATGAAATTTTGAATTTTCTTAAAATATGCCAAAATTACTGAAATATTTCGAAATTTGAATTTCCAAGAAAATTTTTCAATTTTCATTAAGTTTTGGAATTTTGATGAAATTTCAAAATTTTCAAAAAAAATTTCTGATTTACAAGAAATTTTTCAAATTAACCAATTTTTATGAATTTTTCACTGTTCCAATGAATTTGTCTGATTCTTATGTAATTTTCAGGATTTTATGAAATTTTGATTTTCGTATGTTGTCCCAAATTTTCTGAAATTTTTTAAAATTTGAACTTTTAAAGAAATTGTTGAAATTTTGTGGATTTCTGATAAAATTTTAAAATTTTCAAAAAAATTTCATATTTATACATACATACATTTCAATTTTTTTCAAATTATTCGATTTTATGAATTGTTCAATGTTCTAATGAAATTTTCTGATTTTACAAAAATTTGACATTTCTTAAAATATCCCAAATTTTTGGAAATTTTTCGAAATTGAAAATAAAAATTTTGTTTTTCAGTTTTCATTACATTTTGAAATTTTGATGACATTTTCTAAAAAAATCCTCATTTGCATGAAATTTTTCAAATTACTCGACTTTAATGAACTTTTCAATGTTCCAATGATATTGTTTAATCTGATTCTTATGCAATTTTCAGGATTTTATGAAATTTTGAATTTTTGGTAAATTATTCAAAATTTTTTGTTTAAATATCCCAAATTTACTGAAATTTTCCGAAAATTGAGTTTCCAAGAAAATTTTTCAATTTTCATTAAGTTTTGGAATTTTGATGAAATTTCAAAATTTTCAAAAAAAATTCTGATTTACATGAAATTATTCAAATTATCGGATTTTTATGAATTTTTCAATGTTTCAATGAGATTTTCTGATTTTTATGAAATTTTGAATTCTCTTAAAGTATCCCAAATTTACTGAAATTTTTGAAAATTTGAACTTTAAACATTTTTTTTTCAATTTTCATCAAATTTAGGAATTTTGATGGAATTTTCAAATTGTCCAAAAGAATCCGATTTTTCAGAATATTTTCAAAAATGAAATTAAAAATTCAATTTATGACCTAGCTGCACAGAAAAAATAATTCGGGGTGAAAAATTCAATTAAAAAATCCAATTTTTGAACTCAGGTGTACAGGAAAAATAAAAATGCCCTATAGAAAATAATATAAGCAAGATTAAGGCCAAATTAATAGGTTTCAGCTATAGATAGAGCCGCCTACCTGTTCCTAGTTGATTGCCCTCAATTTTGCATATTGAAAAAACAATTTAGAAAAGCTAACATAAAATTTGTATGTTCGAATGTTCAAATTAAATAAAAATCCCATGGACAAAGAAATTTCAATCTTCACAGAACTCAATTTCAAAATAATGTTGCAGAAAATTTCTTAACGCAATAATTAATCTAATTTTCTGAAATTAGAAATACGTACATTTGCAAGATAAAATGTAATTATCTCAAACAATAAAACAATTAAAGAATTCGAAAGATGTTAGAAACATAAAAATTATTTCTTTGCAATTTAATTTTTAATAGGCACCCAAGAGTTAAGAGATGGTGGTGCTAACAATTAAAATTGCATTTCAATTCTAAAAATGACTTATGTAATAATTGTTGTAATACAATTAGTTACAATTCGAAAAAAAAAATAAAACAAATTCAATTAAAATTTGTAATGGAAATTAGGAAATTAGTGACAGTAACAATTCATTTAACTTCCCCTTCATTTCAATTAAATTTCCAATTTTATTCGTAGATTTTTACCATTTTCCTTCATTTCAATAATATTTTTTTTAATATTTAATTAATTAACGATGGCGATTTTAGGGAAACGAAACGACGGGTATCCAAAAAAAAAAAAAACTTAATTTATTGCCAATCAATTTTATTTTTATTTATTTATATTTTCCAATCGTCTGAATATATAATCGAATTTGATGGAACGAAAGTCTTAATATTTTATTTATACATTTGAAATTTTATTATCTGTAAAATTGCTTGAGATTTATTTGCTTGTAACACTTTTTTTCAGTTAAGATAGGGGCTTTTGATTGATTTTCTCTTCGGACAAATATGTTGATTTATTCTTCGTTACTTACATACTTCATTTTTGTTTCGAAGTATACGGGTTATACATGGAAATTTTTTATTTAACAGAATAAATTTTTATTGGATGGAAGTACGTTGGGATCGAGCCGCAATAATCTCATTTTTTCCTTACATTAATTAATAAGAAAAAAATTTATCACCGAAGTGATAATTACTTAACATTTTTTCTGCATACTAGGTACTGGTCTGGTCTGGTATTGGCATTTTCTCTTTTTCCAACTCGGTATTTTTTAATATATTTTTCCTTGCCTCTTAATAGAATGTCAATTAAATCAATTAAGAGATTTTTTATCGTTCTTGGTTAACATAATCCGATTAAAATTAAATAAAAATTATAAAAAAAAACGGAATCCATTAGAAAATTGTTATAATTACAATAAATATACAGTCAACTATCCCCAAGTCAAAATCGTAAATGGCAAGATTATCAATTACAAGTTAGAGAGTTTCAACTTAGGAAATTACTTGTACATGTGAAATATGTGAAATGACACCATTAAGAAATATAAGTACAGAGAAGTCTCTTATAACACGGTGTTCTTATAACGCGGAACAAATAAATTCCATCTCCGGCCTACATTTCAACTCCTTGAGCTTTCAAAAATATGAAGATGTCTGAGTTGCCTGTATTTTGGCCTGTAAATGACTCAAGAATTATTTAAGGAATATCTTCGACCGGAAAAAAATATAAAAACGCAAATATATATATTAAATATATCCGAAAAGTTGAAATAATCTACCGAGAAATTTGAATATCGGACATCGCGACATTTGAGCTGGATTTCCCGATCATTTTCTTCAGATCGAAAGAAATGTAATGATGAACGACGTTTATAAATTAGTTGAGGAAAAATATCAAATTATCAAAACTAAGCTTTTCGTACAAAAGCTCTGCAAAAACTTAAAAGCTCCCAGAAAGCTTTACTTTCTGAATCTTATTTCTTACGTTTTAAAATATCTTTTCTATCCACGTAATAGTCCCTTAAAGAAATATCAAATTTTTCCAAAAAAAAGCTTCAAAAATCTCAAAAGCTCATTGAAAGCTTAAAATTAAAATGTAATTTTAAATAATTTGGTAATCGATTCATTAAATTTAATAAAATATGAAATTTTCGATAAAAGCTATTTTTTTTGCGGATTATGGCATCTGCCATGCATGGTAGGCTGAAGCCGAAAAAATTACCTAAAAATTTGAATTTGCCGCCTCTTAACCCCCTTCGGGGGTTCTTAGATGGGAGGGATATTCAACAAAGTTGATGTCCGGGTGAAGAGGGAGGAGGGGGGGGGGGTCAACCATTTCTTACTCGGAAACGATTTCTTTCCTCATACACATTTTTATCTCATCAATAAATTTGAAAAAATGTTGACTCTTGCTGATATCAACGAAAAAATTCCAAACACTTCCGAAGTGGTTTTTCTATATTAGTTCCCTTATTTACCGTCCGATCGAAAAGTGGTGTACTGCGGACTTATAGGACATAGAAAATATACAGGAAGATAGGTGGCGATTTCAATTTTTCAACATTTTTCCCTAGTTCAGTTTTATATAAAGAACAACTCTTACATACATCACTTTCATTTTGGACGCCATTCTGTGTGCGAAAGGAACAAGAAACCCATTTTCAATACTGCAGCGCAAATTTTTGCAGATGAAAACCACCCTTAATGAGGGGGATAAGAGGGGTTAAGGCACCCACCGTTGGATTCCCAGATAGTTGGTCTAATCACCCTATTCGGGGGTTTTTTTTTTGGGGAACCCTCCTTCCCCTTTAAAATTTAACTTAAACTTGAAATTTCGAAATTTATTCAAGAATTAACCTCCGTAGGTTGGCCACATAAGGGGAAGAATAGCAGGCAGTCTATTTTTTCTCAACTCCTATCTTAACGTCCGCGACGTGTGGCTGGAAATTGTTAGGTGGCAAGCTAACTAAGAAGGGGGAAACGCACGGTTGGGTGCGAAAGGTGTAGTGCACCACCATCCTTAGATAGCTGGACACTTGTAACGTACTCTATCGAATTTTAACTTACAAAAGAAACATTAACAAATAGCCTCGGATATGGACGGAATTTAAC